>QFEI01002124.1:59710-77949 GCA_003316145.1 Neoboletus magnificus | reverse complement strand
CATTGGATACCGTTCTTCGTGAATCGGTGTATATTTGCCTTGCATCCGAGTCCTGCACTGAAGATGAGATTGAGTGCCTCGTACCAATCGGTATCCGTGACCATCTGGGCCCTGCAGCTGCAACTCTTGCACGAAGTGCGGCTGAGCGCAGAGCGTATCCAAAGTAGCGCACGGTTGGCACGGCGGGTAATACTACTCGAAATCAGTATACGAGCAATTGTAGCAAGCGGGATGACGGACCACTTGCCCTTGCTATGACGATTCTACCCATTCGCAGGGGTCGCGAGCCGAGAAGGTGGCGAGGGTACACTTAGCATAGGCAAAGCTTACATTCTGTACGCAGTAACCCTAACCCTATGATGCATGACCGCAAAAAAGGTCTCATTTGGTCGGGTCTGCCGTTTTTGGGGAGTCGGAGTTCGACCGTTCTCGAACAACTTATTTGCAACGAGTTCTCCTCGATCGTTACGCTCAAAATGGACTCACAGGAGACTATAACTTTCAAGCCAGCATGGTGTGGCGGTTATCCTCGAATATGTGGGCTAATCCGGCCGCGGTAGATACTTTCAAGCATGTCTTCACCCTCCATGTCCTAATCCACGAGCAGTCGCCATGTCTTGCGTTGCACCGTAAATATCAATATGAAAAGTAGCCAGGGAGTAAAACGACAGCAAACTGCTACAGCAAACAAGTGCACTCGACACCCTATCGAGTCCATGATGCCTACAGTGGTATGATGCAACAATACAAAAGAAAACACACGAACCTGACCTCAGCCACCACCTCCGAGTCAAGCGAAGCCAGTACTCTCGGTCAACCACTTGGCCAACCTTTCTTCGTCCTTTTCCCTGGGTTCTCTCTCCAGACTCAGTTTCCAAAACACCTCGCTGGCGTCGTGGTCGCCAAATTGACTCAGCGATTCGTTGATGAAGACGAGGACGGAGGGAAGAGGGTGGAAGTTGTGTGGTTGGGTCTGCCACCGCTGGAGATCCTGGATGACTTCCGACGATTTCTGGCGTTTGCGAAAGTTGACGAGGTCGCCCGGGAGATAATCTTTGCTTCCGTCTTGTATATGGGTGAGCGCAGTCAGGAATACGCCTGAAGGGCAGACGAGGCTCAGACACACCAAACCACTTGCATAAGACGAGACATACCAATAAACGGAACGCAAGGAGGAGCCACGTTAGCCAACGTGGCCCGATAACTGTTGTAATGCTTATAAGAATTGATGAGCGCCTCACAGGTTTCTAGTTGCGACATGTATCTCGAGCTAACTTGCTCCCATGAACGCTTAAGGCGATGGATCGGAGAAGAATTCAATCCTGTGACGATCGCCATCATGGTGGAGAAGTTCTGGATAACCCGACACCGCTACAATAGAGTTGAGTATCCATAGACAACTTGAGGCGAAATGACTGACATCCGCAACGAGGATAAAGTGCTTCATGATGACAGATCGGCGACGAGGATCATCTTTACATAGAATGGAATAGGTAACCCAATGTGCAATCTGCGAAAAGTATAATCAAGGATGATCCAGTAATATGACTCGACAACTTACCCTGTTGCTCCTGCGAATGAAGTTGGCGACACCGTCATGGTACTCTGTCTGAGATTGCTTGGACCGCTGTAGGCATTCAGAAGGTCGGATCTTCAGATACAGTTGACTCTCCGTGATCGTCAACTGCCTCGCAAGCTCCAATGGATCTATATCCAGCAACTCCATCCGTTTTGGAACAATAGGCGCAGGAGGAGCAGCCGTGGACTGGAGTGTCTTCTTAATGTTCCCTCCATGCTATTACCAGACGTTCAGGAAAATTTCAGCAGAGAAGAAAAAACAACGAACAGCCCGCTCAATTGCAGCCAATAATTGTTTTGCAGCAGCAACTTTGAATACGTCATCCCTTGACGCAAATTGTGCCATCCGATTCAGGATTCCCAGATCTTCTTTATCCACCACGTCATCATCTTGTACGATCAATTTCATCGCATTAATCACCCTAGATAAATGATAGTTCGGTGACCGCCGCAACGCAAAATAGCACGGACCCACCGAATACGTATGATATTCTGCTTATTGCGTCTCCAATCCTCAAGCTCTTGCGAATTCAGCTTGGGTGGCGGTTGGATCCAGAAACGTTCAACAAGGAGATTAAAAAGCTCGTCGAGTGTCATGAACGACTTGAATGTCATTAAGAATGCCCTCGTGAAATTGGTATCTATTCGTGTATGAGCGCTTAAATGCGTTCGTGAACATCGTCAACTTGCCTGCATATTCGTGTGCGGTGAGTCTTTCGACGAGAGCTGGGACTGTTCCACCCCGGACAGTGCCGTCTGGGTCGATAAGGACTTCGTCAGGGTTATAATGTGGTCGGAGATACCAAGGTTTTGCTTCAGCAGACAAGGACATCAAATAATGCGAGGGCGCATCGTCACCAAAGAATGCCCTGATTTTATCCGACCGTGCAGGCATGCGTGTCATTTCTATGGCTATCATCCAACAAAAAGCCGTGAGGTCTTGCGGAGACTGACGCGAGGAAAACCTACTGTCATCATCTTCAAACAAAGTTTGCGTAGGTACTTGATTGCGGGGTATAATAGGTGGGGTTTCATTGGTTGGTATGGAGGGTGGTATAGGTGATGTTGGTCCAGGGGAGCACAGCTCCTCCACATCTTCTGAAACATTCTTCACGATCCTGTCTGATGCATCCGCCGTATCGTCATACGTTCCGTGATTGTCGTAAATAGCTGCCAGAGTTTGATTCGCTAAAATTGCAGCAACGAGGCTGCGCTGCGACATTCGCCACTCGACGGGGGTCTTGTTGCACCGCTCCAAGATGGTAGATTGTTCAATCCCGATGCGCAGAAGACCCTCGAGATTCTGTCGTGAAATCTTGAGGTTGAAATCGAGGGATGAGCTCAAGGCTTCCAGCGCGTCATATGCGGTGTCGCGACCTTTCCAGAATTCGCAAGGTTCGACTCGTCGTACACGCTGTGTCGCGACAAGCAATGCTGCACCGTCGTCGTAGATCGCTTGCGTAGTAGCTTCCAACGAGCGAACAAGAACACGGGCTTTCTCGACCGTTCGCATATACTGTGCGCCGTCAGGAAGTTTAGCCTGATCCATGGTTTCGATGTCAACGTGCCTGGCGATGTGGATATCCCCGAGGAAAAGAACAAGCGACGACAGCTGCCTGAAGAGCTTTTGGGCAGAATTGGTCACGGCTTCGGCTGCAAAAATAAACGATGTCAATGGAGGTATAAAGAGAACGCAAAAGATCAAATACCAGGCTGAGTCGCCCGAAGTACTTCTGTGAGCGTGTTCAACTTCTCCTGAACCCCGGATATGTGATTCACGAACTCGTTGAACGTTACTGGGGTCAGGTTTCGTCGTGGAGCCTCCTCGTGATCCTCGATGTTCACCCATCCGAATCCTCTCCAGGTTCCAGCAGTTCCGGCTCCGGCGTTGGCGGGACCAGCATGTGGGGCATCCAAGTAACCATGCAATCGTCTTGGGCCAAGAACTCCTTGGCTCCTAACCCCTTGTGCTATGGACACAAATTCAATCACAGAACGCTCTAGTTCGTCGGCATCCGAACTCAGTTGCGAGACGTTATCGCTTGCGATCCATGGACCATCGTTAAGGACCGCCCTTGCCGACAAGATGAATTTGGAAAGTGTTGCAACGGCACGACGTTGAGCAGGAACCAAGGGGGTCTGTGATGCATTATTGGTGCCTCTGTCGGTTTTATTCCTCCCACCGATGTGCCGGGACGACGGCCCAGAAACGTACAAGAGATCCCGAATAGCTGTGATTGCAGCACAAATAAGATTCTCAACGATTTCTTCATCCTCGGCAATCTGTGGGATTCCAAACTGTCTAAGGTGGAGGATAACTGAATGTATGCATTGTCGTGCTCTTTCCAGAAGCTCAGATACAAGGTCCGGGGTGGGTGGGACTAATGCTTGGTGTATGGTGGATATCAATGGCTGGGGAGACACTATGGGTGGTGGTTCCTGGACGTCGGGGACATCAGATAATCGAGTAGACTCTTTGAGGCGGGATCCTTTCCGGACTACTGGAAAATGGAGGCCATTTGAACAGGAAGAGAGGTTTCTTTGGTGGTGGGGAGGAGAGAGGTGTGAGGTGTCTGAAGCACTGTGGCTGCGATTCCGCGAATGCGCGGCCAGTGAATCAAAGGGGATACCAGAAACACGATTTGAATGATAATTTGGGGCCGCGAGGTCGGTGTTAGCGCGTGGGCGGACAGTAGTCGCGCCGGGATCGTGTAGGAGAAAAAGAGGGTTGGCAAGTGTTTTGGGAATCCCATTGATTCGAGAAGCAGGCGGCGACGAAGATAAAGACACTGCATCGTTTGACTTTACGCCCTCCAAAGGTTCGGTTTGGGGAGGAGCCGTGACGTCCCGAGGGAGTCCAGTTATGTCGTTGACGGGGACAAAACCGAGGCCGTCACCGCCGCCAGTGCGAGAGCTGGACTGGAATGAGGTCAGACCGACGAGATCACCATCCGAGAGGTCGTCCTCGGAATCCTTTGGGAGATCGCGGGAGAGTTTACCGGTCAGGGTATTGGCATAGTAAATCTGGAAAGCAAGGTTCCTGCTCAACATCAGAGTAAATATTCAGGATTGACGTGATACGACACCTGTCCGTTCTCCGTGACCTGAGGGATCCAAAAATCCCTCGAGTGGTCTGCCTGATGTGTCGGTCTCGTTGCTGTGGGAATGGCAGGGAGGCCTCTGATGCCGTTGTGGACTGGCGCGGCACGTCTGACGTCGAGAAAGGGCGCGGCCATCGCTGTCTCCGACTAGTTTCAGCTGGGCGTCAAGCAAGGGCCATCCGCTGATCCACTGCCGTCGTCGTCGTCGTCGTTGTGGTCTGCACTGCCCACTATGTCATACCCACCCAACTGCGTTTCCCACGATCATTGTGCCTAGTTAAGTTCCCCTATAATGATAATCACCTCAACCCTGTCCAGATCCAACACCGGCCATGTCCCATGCAGCGGCAGTCGACGTGCGTGCCGTCCTCGGCCGTTCCGGAAACCGCACTGATATCATCCCACAGGTCTCTGGGTTCTCCCCCTTCACCAGCGAAACCGAGCTGCACGAGTTCTTCAGGTAAGGGGCACCCTTTCATCTGCGACCCCTAGTTCATGCGATGTCCAGTTTCTGTGGAAAGTACGCATCTATCCCATCACAGGACGCTAATTTTTCTCAGAACCCTCCAGGATCAAGTCCATCGAGCTCAAAGGCGACGAGGACAAACCACAGTTTGCGGTCATCACGTTCGAAAAGCATTCCGCAGCCCACACGGCGCTTATGGTATGATCCACTATTTCCTTGTGGCACATTATGGCCCACGTCGTTCCAGTTGAACGGTGGAAATCTCGGCGGCAGCACACTCACCGTCACCTCGGACGTTGAGCACGCCGATCATCATGATGCCGAGGCGCACCACCCTCACATCGAGCAATCTGACAAACCGCGAGCCGGTAGTAAGTACTGCTCTATGTCTCTGCTACTCGCGCGTCCCAACCCCTCGTCTTTAGTTGCTGCCGAGTATCTCGCCAAAGGGTACAAACTGTCCGACCATATCCTCCAGCGTGCAATCGAAGTTGACAGTACGCGTTCCGCGGAGAGCGAATCGAAGGCTGGTTTTAATCCTACCCGTAGACAAGCAAGGAATCTCCAAGAAGTTCTTGTCGTTCATCTCTGACGTTGACAAATCGGTCGGCCAGCGTGCCCTTGGCCCTGACCAAACCGTTTCTGGCAAAGTCCACTCCACCTTCAAGGAAGCCCATTCGCGTGCAAGGAGCATCGATGAGCAAAAGGGATACTCAAAGCTAGCACAAGGAGTATATCTCCCCTTCCTTTCCCCTTTTCCTTGCTCACGCGGTCGATCCACTGCAGTATTATGCGAAAGCACTTGCGTCGCCGCTCGGCCAGTCCGTCTTGTCCTTCTACACAAGCACTTCCAAGCAAGTGCGCGACATTCATGAAGAAGCGGTCCGCATCAAGCAGCACAAGACCACGCCTACCCCACCTTCCCCCCCTGCTCCGGGGCCGGCTACTCCCCCGTCCGCTCAGTCCGAGTGTTCCAAATAAATCACTCATCCTCACCTTTGGAACTCCAACACGAGACCTTCTTTGGACTAGTGTACTTGTATTATTAACGAAAGTCGTTCAGAGAATTTACATAACAATATGTGCAGCATGCCCTCTACATGCCCGAGCCCGAGATTCTGCCTAGCAAGCAGGAAGGTCTGACAAACTACTTCCGCATACGCTCGACAGCTTCGTGGTGGGCGTAACACCGCCTTCTTTTGCGAGAACGATATCCGACATGATTGAATGAGTTATTCGAACATGATCTCGCCAGGTGAGTTGCCCACCTCGAACAAGATAATGGTATGACTGTCACAGGCACAAAAATCAGTACCAGATGAACCTCCTGAGTCCGGGCTCCACTTGGCTTACGTGTGTCCGGAAAGGCATTCGGCTTCGATGACCGGTCGGGACGTTCTGTCACCCGCCCCGTTGATCCCCCGGAAAGTGATGTTCCTCCAAGTCAGATCCCCCGTCGCCGTCCCACATGTTGTGTGCGGGCACCAATAATTAGAGATCTGGAGAAAGAGTCACGAAATGGTCACGTCCCATGTCCTGCGCACCTTACCGCGATAGGGTGACCAACATTGGTCTACGTTCCGGTACGTCAGCATTCATGAAACTCTCGCACAAGGTCAGATGTTGTCTCACAAATGTAAAACTGTTGAATACGTGTCAAGCATAGTTCCTGTCATCTATGGTCAGCAGGTGGCTAGCGGCAGACTTACTTGACATAAGTCACGTTCTCGACAATACCCGACGCGGATGGGTAAGAGTAGGGAGCCAGAAGTGCATTGGCGATGCTAGCTTACATGGCAACATCTTTTTACCTTTAAATAGTAATGGATGAGTCCCTGTCAAAAGTATCACAACGGGAAGACGCGGACGAGACACCCATTGCATTCTGGCCAAAAGAACCAATGTTACAACCTAGCACATGTTTCCGATCAGTTCATGGTACGCCGAAAAGGAAACGCCATACCAGCAGTATGGAGACACTGAATGTTCTCCGCAACAAATCCATTCGTAGGCGATTTGACCGTCACACACTCGTCGCCATTCTCGACGGAAACGTCGTGCACATAGTTATTGTTTCCAGATACATCGAATCCATCCGTCGTCCCGATATGATACTTCCACCAAGCGCTGGGTCAAAGACGAGACGCAACTCTCCATCGATCTCGATGGTAAAATATTCTGTGTGAATCAATGTGACCGACGAATTGAGCGCGTATGTCCCTGAGGGTACGAGGAGAACCGTGTCGGCGGGATTGGAAGTCGTCGCCCCGGACACACAGTCCACATATGCCTTGGTAATGGCTGGTCCAGTGTCAGTAGCGTTGTCTGCAACACCACTATAGTCAAGCGCATTGCGCGTCTTGGTGCTGTATGCCACCGGAGCGAGAGAGGCTAGTAAAAGCAGAGACAAGAGCTTAAGTGAGAGCATGTTAGAATTGGTGGGCTATCCATGGAGCGCAACTGCGACATTTATGTGCCAGAAGGTGCATCCACACATATTAGATCCATACAAAGCGAAAGGAGAGCTCCGCTTGCCACACGCATTGTTTCGGATCGTCGTGTAGTGGTATCCAAACACCCTTATGTTCAAGGAACCCGGTTTATACTTAGAACACGAACCATGCAGGACGGTAGTCGCGTTTGGACGCACCCAATGAATTTTCGAGCCGAGCCAAGACCCGGGTGAGAACGGATGGTCATGTGCAACTGGCCAACCGTTGTAGAAGCAAGGATATTCATAGCAGGACGGTCGTCGAGAAGCAACTGACATGTGCCAATCCTCGCCATGGACACAAGGCAGCTCCCGAATGAAATATCAACGTCATTGATAGGATAAGTAAGCAGAGCGCGAGATCGAAAACGTGCTCTGCGGCGCAGCCATTGTGCGAACTCCAACAGAGAGAGGTCCCAGAGGTCTGTCCACCACATTTGAGTGCCTTGGCGAGGAAGCGGCAGGAGCCATACACGAGAATTGGCATTATTGTGACACGGTTGGAAGGTAGAACCACGAACGCCTATGGTGCAATTTTCAGCGTTACCGTAGCTGTATATGGTTTAGAATTCCTCTCGAGGCTAGCCTTGTAAGCCCTTGTAGTTGTGGAACCAAACAGGGTGGCCGTCGTTGAACCTTGTCGGCATTGTGCATGAGAAATGCACACACCCTTGCTGAAAGGTCGACACCATCAATGGGAGACACGACTTCAGACAAACGGTGTGCTCCTACAGAACTGGTCTCGACGCGATCCCAACAAGGAGACGCTCCAGTACCCAGCGATCGGCACCTTCACATTCAAATCAGCAAAATGTGTACGGTCTTATCCAAAATTTTACGACACTTGCACGCCGTCTTGAAATAACACAGTCGGAAATTTCAAGTTGACTGTCTTCTTTACGGTGTCCTGTTCCCCGCAGCCAAGAACGCCAAGTCCAAATAAGTCCGTGCGCATTTTTCTGATGAGTTCCAGCGCTTCGCCATGGAAGTGGCAGGGACTGGGTATCGATGTGGCATGGTCCAAAGATGAACCAGCGTGACGGCACGCACCAGAGTGCTGGAGAGGCTGAGAAACGTATAGACGGCCCGGGTCTTGAAAGTACCATTATGGCCATTCAAAGCAAAGCAGCGAGCTTTGTCAGTCCTTAGAGAACAGACCAAGCCATCGTCGAATCTCGTCGATGCTGTCCGTAGACAACATACTATGATGGCACCTGTAGTTCGGGATTGAAGTTCAGAATCATTAATCATCGATTAATATTAACCATCCTCCACTTGTTCACGTGGGAATTCTACGTGCCTCACCCCGGTGGATCCCGAAGGAGGTCTTCAACGCCAACGCATCAGCTGAACAGGAACTTAAACCACATTCTGTAGGCATACATGACGCACGTCCCATGATTTGGCATATTAACAAGGCCATCTGGTGATCGGCTCATTATCCAACCGCTGTCCGCGTGCTCGGTGAAGGAAGATGAGGCATTTTGCGTCGGGGGCCGTGTTGAATGGGATATAATGCGTGAGAGTGAATATCGCACTATGTACACTTCAGGTCTTCCAGCTGTTCTACTATTCAGCAATCCAAGCATAATTGCAGCCGTAATGAATGCCTCCGATCGTCCCTTCCTCCACGAAACTTTCAAAACCTCAAAGTTCACTCCGCATCGTTCACAGGACCACAGGACCGGGTATCCCTGGGCTTCCAGCAGTCCTCCATCCAGCAAGGATAAGATCAACCACGTCCTCGACACCCTGATTTTTCTTGATGCTCGTAAACACGGTCGGACCGTCTCCACGCATGAGCCTTGCATCACGTTGCATTACTTCCAAAGACGCATTCACGTACTCTGCAATATCGATCTACGGGGACGGTTTTAGCATGAGATGAGGCCTGCGCAAAAAAAGACATGAACCTACCTTGTTGATTACCAAAAGATCAGATTGCGAGATACCCGGTCCCCCCTTGCGTGGAATTTTGTCCCCACCCTGAAAGTGGTCAGGCGACATATAGAATTCGCCAAGGAAAGGGTACACACCGCAACATCGATCACGTAGATAATATAATCGGCCAGTTCCCGTGAGTAGTTTGCAGCGAGGTTATCCCCACCGCTCTCTACGAAAAGAAGCTGACAGCCATATTTGGCTTGCAAAGTCTCAAGTGCACCCAGATTGGCGCTGATGTCTTCACGTATTGCTGCATGAGGACATCCCCCCGTTTCGATGGCAAGGATGCGCGAGCTTGGAAGTGCCTCGTTTTTGATCAGGAACTCCTGATCCTCTCGAGTAAAAATATCGTTCGTCACGGTGGCTACGGGTAAATGGTTGAGGACGAGATGGAGCACATCGAAGCACGAGGTCCGTCTCTCACCGATATTGTATTCGCCGCGGAGGCGCTTGCACAAAGCGAGCGTCAGGGCCGTTTTGCCGGACCCTACTGGTCTAGAATAATGGAAGGGATGAAGTTGGGACACCCGACACACGGTGACCACCCACATACCCACCGATCCCGACCGTGAAACCCCGCTCGTGGAAGTTTCGGGAGGTGTAGTCAGGAAGATCCCGCTCGGCAAACTTGCCTAGGAAGTCATAGAGCACATGGACCAAGGAGTAACACAGATCAATGCATACCTGGGTGGTCGAGGTGCTCGTGTGTGTGCCCGTGCTCACCACCGTGGTCGTGACTATGCACCGCTCCACCATGCTCGTGCGCATGTGATGGGGTCGGGTTCACGCCTGAGCTGAGATTGTTAATGAATTGTACACTCATTCCTTAGTGTACAGGGTCTGAGAAACTGCGAGAGAGTCACTGGTAACCGTATGTGGTCCAGATTAGATACGGGTGCTTATCTCATGGAATTTGCCGTTTCAGGGTCGGTGTCATCCACGCTGTCTGCAGCGTTGACCTGACCAGCGAATGAAGCGCACACCGGTTGGGTTGGTCGAATATGCTAGTTCAGAAGAAGAGACACCGGCTAATGAACAGCAAAAGCAGAAGAAGAGGTCTGAACTTGCAGGTCTGCTGGATTTTGTTGCCCGAGACTAACCAGATCCACAGGAAGTTGCCAACTTTGTCCTCATCGTTGACCGTGCCAACACCGGTCGACAACCCAGCTCTGCACCAAGGTCGTGTGCGGACGATCCCTCATGTGGAAGGGCAGTACGCAACGTACATTTACGTTCCACTCGTCCTGGACCGCAAGGACGCACTTTACACACTGATCGAGGACGCGCTGACCCTCGCCAAGGCCCGTGTACCCTCCCTCCATACCATCGGATGCCAGGAGCGTGGGGGAATCAACGCCACCCAATGGGAGCTCCACATCTCTCTATCCCGTCCCTTATTCTTGCGGGCGCATCAGCGCGAGGAATTCAAACGCGCCATCAGAAACTTGGCTTCTTCAATGATTCCGTGTGTTCATCTCCAGCTTTGAGCGCGCATAGAAGGATGATCTCGGCTGCGAACAGTTTTGATGCGTCGTTTACCACCTTTTCAGAGCTGACGAACGATGAAAGAACCAGGACCTTTTTGGCCCTGGAAGTCGGCGCCGGCCATGGAAAGGTGATTGAATTATCAGTATGCACTCAGCATAGCCAGCAGTTCCTGACGATCTACCTCAGCTGCGCCGCTGTCTGGACCTTCTTGGACCAACTCTCCGCTTATTTCGACAGAAAGAGTTCTATGATGATCCAAAATTTCACGCTTCGATCGCATGGGCGCTGTTGGAGAAGACGTCGTCGCCATCCAATATAGCTTCCCTCCCTATAGCTGAGCCAGATGAAATCACGTTACCTGGCTGTGCCGCGCCCAAGCACCTGCGATCGCCATCTCTAAGCGTGGTTGAACACCCATCTGATAGCTTTCAACGCATACCTCATCTCCCATGCACTCTCGTGACTTCACTCAATGAGGCATGCGCAGCTAAGCTCTCGCAGGCGCGAACAGGCGGTTTCGTTGTGGATAGGATCTCAGTGAAGATCGGGAAAGATATCTTTACGTGGTCATTGAGTGATATGAAGTAATTGGGAATCTGTCCCTACGGCAAGAGCACTCTATTGCGCAAAGTGGGGTTTGGGCCAAACCAGGGTGTAAAATGGAACCCCCGGGTACCTAAATACGTTCGATCACAAAGTGCTGCGCGGAATTGTGGCGGGCTTAATGACCAGCGCAACGTTCCTTCCACTCCCAGTAGTCTGATCAAATAAATTGATCATCTCCACCTCCACCTCTTGGCCGCGATCATTCATTTCCGCCAACTCACAATGTATCCAATTATGGCGGTCGAGGAGGATCAAAGTTTCGATCATCGGCCCAAGTATGCAGCGAAGTGTTTGCAGCACGAATAACGCATTCTCCATTCTCAGCCGGGCTTCCTCTTGCATGAACCAGTCAGGCAGGGACGCGCTGATCGCCGCACGGTCGATACCAAGCTTGTCTGTGGCACGTTCCAAGAATGTAGGCCAATCCTGGTACGCTTTATCATTGAGCTTTCCCAGTCGGCGATTTTCGAGCGTCTCTCCAAGACCGGGCTGAACGGATCGTTCCGGGAGTGTCGTGTGGTTTCCGATTGCGTTCAACTGCGCAGCCGCTGCGTGCAGAACGGGCTGTAGGAGAGCTCGATAAACGACTTTGCGCAGGGCCAGTTCGGCACATCGTGTCGTATCTTCACTCTTCAGCCACTGAGAGGGCACTTGGGCGGCCAGATGGACGGCCGCAGTCGTCAACCTCGGGACTGGATCCAAGTCTCGAAGAGGTTTAGACAAGGGAAAATCTGCAATCTTGCTCACACCTGGTATTGATAGCCACGCATATTTTGGGCGTACCAGAAGGGGACATTAAGTTGTAGCAACAACCCACGACAATGAGAGAGTGAGGCCTCCACGAGTGATGGGCATCGTTTCCTTGTGGCGCTCGAGCCAGATCCGACAGAAAGGTACGCAGCACATCAACAGTTAGTGAGCCGCAAGCATGAAGAGCAACAAACATAACGGGCACGGGTTCCAGACGTGTCGGTGAATGATGGATATCGGTCTTATTCCGTCTTTGGATCCCTGGGAGATCCATGAGCCAATCAGGTATAGTCTCCTCTAGTGTCCGGGGGCAAACGTGAACCGTTCGATGGGTAAGTGACCCCTTCTGAGCTCCAGTTGGGGTCTGTGAGTCGCTGCGTCGAAGATGGCCTGCGTTTTCTAGTTTTGTCGACCCGACCATGGGGGTGCCTGATGGATTCTGGGTAGGCACCCTAACGCCTTTGAGATTCGTGCGTTGCTCTCTCTTCAATTTACGCGCTGCTTCCTTGGTCGTCCATTGACTGGCACCCGACGTCTGGTCCTCGTTATTATCCAGTGCGAGAACGTGAAAGTCCAATTCTTGAAGTGCTCTGGATAAATATCCCTAAGAACTCGAGTTCAATCAACAATCAGACTATACCCAAGCCATGATGGGACAACTCACTTGGCCAGACCCAACATCCACCACGTGCCAAACGGATCGTGGGCTTTCTGAGCGAACGAGGTGGTGGATGTATGAGGACATGCGATCGACTTCATGCTGCTTTTTGGGCGAGATACGATAGGGGCGGTCGCCTGCATTGCGCGTTTCGTACACTAGTGCTAAGTAGGAAACCGTCGCTCCCAGTTTCCGTGGAATTTAGAAAGCAACTTACATGACGGGTTGCGCTGGAGTTGCAGGTTGCGCACCGAATCTACCAAAGAACAGAGTTCCGGGGGAATCTAGCGGGTAGGATTGTCGGCGCACAGAGCGCCGTCGACAACGAATGTCACTCACGTCAACTTTGGGTCTATCGTCGCTACAGGGACGCATGAAGTAGCGCATCAACTCCAGCCAAGCTGGTGGGCGTTCTGGGTGGATGAGTGCATAGTCTCCCGCCCAAGCCCACCAAGATGACCACTGGGATGGAAATTCTCGGCCATGGAGCGTCACGTCGTTTGGGTGGATCGAAAGCAAGGAAGCAAAGACTGGTGAGGAAATTTTGTCGATGATGGTGGTGGTGATGTCGGCATTATGATTGCAGGCTGGACACATTCTTTGGCTCGAACTTGGAGGAGTGTCCTGTGACAGATCTCGATTCTGGTTAATGTTGTCCTCGTTCGAGGTCGTCCGAGATGAGCGGAGACGATGAGCGTGGCTGTTGAATGCCGTTCGCAGCAACGTTTATAGGAAGAGCCTTCTATTCATGAATCCATCATGTCGTTCACACCCATTGGCAAGTTCTGGACAGGTCTACTCGTGCTCGGGCCCGCCGCACTCGTCCTGGCTACATACTTCGTCCTTGTCGACCTCATGGCGCTTATCTGGAGGCAACGCTTCTTGCCTCTGCAGCCACCTCATCCCTCCTCTTTGGAAACCTACGCGAGATGTATAACCAAGAGAACACAGGTCTCCTCTACGACTGGGATGCCACCTACGGATCTACATACGCATGCAAGGGCTTCTTCGGAGGGTCTCGGTTGCTGACGATGGACCTGACTGCACTTGCTCATATCCTCTCTCTTTCCGATACTTATCAGAAACCGGGTTTTGTCCGCGATAACCTTGCGGCGATTAGTGCTGGCGACGAAGGCCTTCTCACCACAGAAGGTGATGCGCATAGAAGACAAGTGAGCTTCCCCTTCCATGAACAATCTACTTTTGAACAGCCCTGCTATAGCGCAGAATATTGGTGAGAAGCGGCAGCCATCCTTATCATTGTACCGTTCTTGATTCCAATCAAACTGTCACTGTATATAGAGTCCTGCATTCACGGCAGCGCATGTCAAGAGACTGATTCCTGTGTTCGGGGATAAAGCTCCTGAGGTGTGTTGTCTCCGTATGCCCATTGGAAGTGCTGCGAGTGATGACTGTTTCTTGCAAGTTGCGTGATATTTGGATTCTCCTCTCAAAAGATCACTCCAAGTCAATAGATGTCTTGATGTGGCTTTCCAGAGCTACCCCAGACGTCATTGGGATCGCCAGTATGTGGATATGGTGACCTCGCAAGATTTGAGCATTTGAGCATTCATCAATCGGTAATTCAGATTTTGGATACCATCCTAACGCCCTCTCGGGCCGCTTTCTAGTCCTTACCGATTGATATTTACTACGACCAAAAAGCTTCAACTATGCACTATCCTCGAAACCTGGATCCTGTTACTCCGAAATTTCGTGCGTCATGTCGGATGATTTGTCATTTAATCTTGCTGTGACACTTTGTCATAATCCATAGCGCTCTCATTCCGAGGCGATGGAACAAGCGCGTCTTCACTTGATCCGTGTTGGTCTCCAACTGATCGATGAGCGCAAGACAACGATCAATGTTGATGAAGCTCGACTTCGTTGGGACGACAAACGGGATTATTCACTATCCCTTCTGAGCCTGACGTACTCAGTGTCCTCGGTGGTGTTTCGGTTCCGGGAGAGTGAGCCGCCCTAACCTGTGTTATAGTCCAATCGAATGTGGTTTCCCTCAACGGATGACCACCTCAGAGGTTCTATGTCAGATATTTACTTTCCTCGCAGCAGATTGCGAGACCTCATCATCTGCGCTTACCTGGTGTCTCTATGCGCTGGTAACTGCGCGCCAATATCAGAGCCGTCTGCGGGAGGCGATTCGCACCGTAGCTTCGAATTCTCCGACATTGCACGATGGTATTTTCAAGCTAGAATACCCTGATTAGGTCGTTCGTGAAACAATCAGATTTCATGCCCCCGTGGCTTGGAATATGCGAGTGGCTATGGAGGACGACGAGATCCCCGTTCAGCGACCATTCTGGGATAAGTAATACTGGGGTGCTCAATACGACGATAAAGGCTGCCAAACACGACACCATCACCATACCCACCCAAGCAATTAATAAAAGCGACTCCATATGGGGTCAGGATGCACATACGTTCAGGTACGCGATTACCCTAGTCCGTTGACCCTGACCGCATCTGATCAGTGGCGCATTCGCAGGGCTGAGCGGTGGAGGAATCCGCCGGAGAGCAGCAAGGCAATCCAAGGCTTGTACTCGAATATACTGGCATTCCTGGGCGGAGACCGTGGGTGCATAGGCTATAGATTCGCAGTGGCCGAGTGAGTAGCTGGTCACTATATCGTCTGAACATCCTTATTCCTGCACCGGCGTCCTCCGAGGGGCTTCCACGTGGTTCGTAACTACTTCCATGCAACACTCCAAAGGCACGAGGCGTGATTTGCTTTCTTTAGACTTTTTCGTATCTTGTAGTGACAGACAAGATTCGGTTGGCCGTGTTGGACATTTTACGGGGCCTGGCTCCCATGTCTTGCATTTTCTTGGAATGCTATCCTTGACACAGGTTCCTTTGCGGGAAAGTAAACTTTGTGTATACTGATATTTTTGGCTCTCAGGATCAAAATGTTCCTTTTCACACTCATTCGTGATCTCGAATTCACAGTCGACCCTTCGGTAATTATCGAAGACCTTCAGGTAAGCGTGTTTTGTGTGGCATCTTCCACACCCTTTAATTATCCGAGGTCGTGCTTTGTGCTTCTCTGGCTTGTGTTTCATCTTAAACGAACCCACTCTGCCTCCCTTTGTCGTGGTCCAATCCGATTCGACGCAAAATGAACTAATCACACGTTCGACTCTTTCTTCTTACAGCGTCGTTGCTCGTCCTGTGGAAAAGTCTCGGGCCGTCACTAGTAACAATATGCCCCTTTTCATCCGTTTGGTCCCGGATCCCGGCAATGGCTCGTCCTCACCCATGACCGATCTGGCGGTGGCAGGTGAAACGTAACGTCATGCCGGCCTTTTTCTAGCCCAACATGACGTTTGTGATCTCGTTATTTCGTCAAGGGCCGTAACCGCATGAGTGGCTGAACAGGAACTTGTCCGCGGGAATGCTAGGGAGGACCACGTAGTCGTTAGCTCAGACATGTGGGAAGACGTCTTCGTAACTCCAACTTGGCCTTCCGGCCACGCGCCCACGAATCCGGGACCCGCAGAAACCAAACACGCTAAGCTTCTCAAGTTCCGCTCCACCTGGTGCCCACAGGGCCAGTCAGGACCATTGTAGACCCCTCCGACAGGCTCGTTATTAGTGTGGTGCAATTGACCCCTAAGAGCTGCGGCAACTGGGGAGAGATTATGGATCATATCGATCTGCGAGTGGCGTTACCTACACTCACGCAGTGGTGTGCATGGGCAGTGTCCTCATGACTTACCCACTGTACGTACACATACCAAGGTACGTATCCGATCATGATGATCGCACTCTTTTCCATTCGGTTTTCTCCCGCCCCCCGAGGGCGTAACTTTGTACCTCACCCTTACATGGTTCTCACCCGGCCTGTGGGGACCAGTCCCTGGATGTTCCTGGGATGACTATCTGATGGCGCCTTACTTCGGTCGCGCCCAGCACGACGACGAACAAGAAAAGAAGACCCGAGCTGATCATGCGGGACCAACACGGTGAGACGGTATCCCGGTCGTCATCGCAACCACACCTTCCGCTCCGGTGGCCGCGAGAGAGGGAGGGGGAAGATCCCAAAAGGGATCCATGATTGGGGCGAACGGTACGAATAGTCTGAATAGGACGCGGCGCCACATGATGCATGATGCACATACCCACTCCCGTGTCTCCCCCTCCTGCGTTTCAGATCGCCGTTTGTCGGACGTTGTCCTCGGAAGCAAGGGCAAGCGTTGGTCGGCCATGGCGGATGCGGCAGTGAGGGAAGACCTAATACGTTCTTCGCTTGACTCACTTTCCTTTTCCCTTCTTTCACTTTCCTTCGCGCCTTGCCTCGCTTAATTTATTCACGGCCTGGGATACTCTTTTCAGCAGATGCGACGCCATAGGGCCGGGTTTTACCATAGAATTTGGTTTAGCTCAGTTCTGTTTACCGGTGTCCGGTGCCCGGCGCGTGAGGTCCGTTTCCCCCCGTTCATGTGCTGCCCCTGTACTATTTCCCCCTCCCGCCTTCCTTCCATTCCGTTTGATCAGATCGTAAGCGAGCGAGAACGTACAAGCACCGTGCGCCGCCCATGACCCACCCCAAACTGTATCACATCAAGTACATCAAAACGAGTGCCATTTGCGAAGAACAAAGCTTACTTGTGATAGCATAGTACATGATTTGTCATCAGCGTCAAATACAGTAGCTCTGCCTTTCTGCTGCGGTTCCTTCTCCCCCTTCCCTCCCCGCCAACCTGTGCAAGTACCGCCTGGCCGATTGAAACACCGCGAGGGCTGCAGAGTTGGTCCGGGGAATCGGCATGAGCCTGGCCCTCACTTCGCTAATAGAAATGAAAACAGAACCAAAAAAGATGGTACGCTGGCCACCTCGCGTAGGGGGGGGATAGACTATATCAGGGTATCTCTGCGGGTCCAGCCCACCACGCGAACCAAACAGGTAATGAGAAGAAAAAAAAAGAAGTTTGTTTCGAAACCGTATGTCTAACCTAATTTCCTGTGGGCTCAAACCTCCGTCTTTGCGAACCCAATTAACGGAACGATAGGCTGGTCACCCGTATCAACACGGTAGCCTTGTGACGTGGTGGGCATCCGTAAATCGGCGAACGCGTATGAGTCTCTCAGAACGAGCTCGGGTAGGTTCATGTTACAGGCGCTTCGGAGGGGGGGGGG
>QFEI01002124.1:1753-59703 GCA_003316145.1 Neoboletus magnificus | reverse complement strand
TGTTCACGCCAAGTGCTCCCAAGGATGAACGATTTCGCAGGAAAAATATATAGAAAATACAAAAATATATGGAAAAAGAAAAGAAAAGAATACAGACTCTCAAAGTTCCTACCGAACCCCTTTCCCCCCCACCCCTCTTCTCGTTTCTAGACGTCTTTTTCACACAGCAACGCCCATTCTGAAATCTCGATCGGAATGGAACGGGTTGCTGTAAATATGCCAGCGAAACAAGTTTCACCGGGTTTCAACGAATATGATCGAATCCGTATCCGGGGGGGTAAGCGAAGGGGAGTGACCCTTCCCATGACCACCGCGTTTCCAAAAAGTCAAAATCATCATCGCCCCGCTCGCTTCGCCCGCCTTGTCGAAAAAAACAAGGCCCGCTTGGGGATGATGCCGTGGTCAGCACTGGTTGCAACAAAAAAAAAAAGTAAAAAGGCAAAAAACAGTAATCGATCGTTCGTGGCAACACCACCACGCGCCAATGTGTCGGTTTCGGTTGAGATCGCGTGTCGTGTGTGTGGTTGGTGATGCAGCCATGCATCATGATGCATGATGTGAGTTCAAATTGGCATTCGATTTGTTTTTATTTTATTTTACCGTTGGTCTGGCCTGTCCGACCTCTCGGTGCGCCACTTGTTGGGCTAAACGGGGGGGACCCTGCCAGTGCAAGGCTGGCCCTAGACCAGGGTCGATGGCTCGTTCGTCGTCTTGTTGTGTTGTTGTCCGTCGTTCGTCGCCCCGGTGGTTCAATCTACTACCCGCATCAGTACACGGGTGATGCGATCATCATGGGGCTAGCTCAGGCGAGCCCCTGCAAATGTCCACAGGTCTACATTTGAAACCATATTCTGTTTTTACTTGTAAGAGAAAAAAACCCCACGGGTACCCACACTTCTCTCCGCCACTCCGCCACCCACGTTTTTCCGAAAAAAAAAAAAGGACTGGAATGGAATGGAAGTGAAAACATGCGACATTTGTCCGAAACGCGCTCCCTATGTTCATATCTTGGCGAATTTGAATTGTATACGATTTTGCAAGTGGAAGATGATAGTGACTTGTCATGTCGCCGATTGGCAAAAGCGGCGTGATATTGGAACCTTCAGGTGTGTGGCGGCGGCCCAGGCGAGGAGGTCCGGGTACAATCGTCACCGTATCGATGATCGCGATCCTCGGGTGCCAGGCTGAGGTCTCTCGTAAGAGAGAAAAAAAAAAGAAAGAGAAAGAGAAAAAAGAACGAGTCGCGCCGCCATCCGGATCAGCCAACTCATAAATCAATGGAAGACTCGAAAATTTGGCATTTCTGGTATCAAATGTTTCAATTCGTACGGGGCTACAAGAATGTTCCCTCCGAGGTACGCAGGATGCAACTATAGGCACTCTGGAAAAGAAAAGAAGAAGGAGGAGGGGAAAGACATGCTATACGAGGCAAGGTGGAAGCACAAGTGAGCATACGACCAGATCGGATGCAGATGGTAAGGATACATTAGGATTGTCTTCTCCGCTGGTCCATGTGTGCAGGTGGGAGAAACCCGAGGAGACTGCACCCGCGCAGCAGTGATGACATCTCGAATAAATTAAAGAAATGAAAAAAGAATCTTTGTCTGCAAGGTGCTGTATGGCGGTTGCAAGAAGGCGAGAAGCGACTAAGTCAGTAGAGTACTACTAATAATACTGTTACACGCGGTGGTGTTTTCGGCATTGAGTGTATCAGATTCCCCCTATCCATTCACTCGGGCCGTCGTGTGTCGAATTAATGATTAATGTGGGCCAGAAAAAGCGGGTCCGGGATTGGACGATGGATGCGGTTGGCTTTCGCCATAGTAGTTGTGCGTGTGTTGTTCCGTGGAGTGTACCGGTAGCCTTTCAGATCCTTGGGTCGGGCTCGGGAGGAAACTGGGAGACAACGATGATTGGTGATGATGCTGTGACGAATACAGCGACTGCCCGTGGTGGTGATGGCCGCCCAGATTGTGCGACCCAAACGGGCTTGCGGAAAGGGACGGGGGAGCGGACATCGGAACCCCAGACGGTATGTAGTGCCCTGCCTGGCTCCCGTTCCCAGAGTGGTGCCCTTGCCCTGGGACATATGCCATAGAATGCCTCGATTGGGGAACGTCCAGGGCACTTGATCCTCCGTGGTAATGGTGTGATGATCGCTGTGGCATTCCGATGAGATGCCGGTTCGAGCCCACATAATCGGTCGACTGCGAGGGCGCGTGATTCTGGTTGGACGGAATTGATTGAAGGGACATGGGGTGATACAACTGTAGTGACTCCTGCGGAATCGTGGCACGACGGGATACAGGCTCCAGCATGGCGGTGGTCGCAGGCGTGGTCCGCGTTGTTGGGGGATACGGCGCCGATGTGGTAGGCCCTGAGGCTGCTCTGTGGGCGGGTGCCAAGATCCTGCGCCGTGCCTGGTGGAGTTCGGTGAGTGACGAGAGAAAGAGGGAGTGATGGGTGCCTTACGTTGATCATCCAATTGGAAACCTGGCTCATGCTCAAACCGGTGGCATGGCACAGTTGCTTTTTCTCCTCTTCGCTGGGGTATGGGTGGTCTGAGTGACGATGCAACCAAGCTTTGAGGTAGTCCGTCGTCTCCTTGGGGAGCTTTCCGCGTTTTTTGGTGGGGCGATCGACGAGAGTGGAGGAAGGAACGGTCTGCGGAGGGCGGGAGGTGGGCGATGATGGCGGAGGCACAGCCGAAGGCGGGGGCGGCTGAGACGGGGAAAGGGGAGCTGATGTCGGATTATAGGAAGGGTTGCTGGGAGGCAATACGAATTCCTGATTAGGAAAGGACCACTCTTCGGACTTCTGAGTGCCAGGCGGGTAGGGTCTTCGATCTTGCTGGCCCGAGATGCGGCTCGCGCTCGTGAACATCTGTTGCTGAGCGGTGGGTGCGCTGAAAGAAGAGTGGCGCAGGCCGTCTTCGTACTTGAGCGGCGCATTGAGGGACGGGTGACCGGGTGTTGAGCTTGGGCGTGTGATCGTGGAAGGCGAGCTGGACCAGTCGTCGGATTCGACGTAGGGGCCTTGTTGGCGCAGATCAGGGGAGAGGGAAGAGGGGAAAGAAGACATCTGGGATGAGGAAGCGGGTGCACTCGGAAGCGAAGATTGGGAATAGGCGGAAGGTTCTGAGTAATTATTGTAATTAAGACGTGGATGGGGTTTCTCTGCAGACTGGTCTTGGGTATCGACGGCGGAGGGGAAATGGTATGTGGGGGGACTAGAGTGATTAGCGGGTGCGTGGGATCTGCGGGTGGCAGGCTGGGGATATGGAGAGGACCTGTAGCGGGTATTCGATGCGGAATCGGAGGCAATGCTTGGGAGGGAGGGACGACGAATGTCGTTGCGGAAGGGATCCTCGAAGGTGGTGAAGATGGAGGGGAGCTGGACCTTTGGGGTATTGTCGAGGACGGGATCAGCGAGCTGCCTGTCGTCAAAGTTCCAGGCGTGGGCGTCGTCGGAGCGAGGCCTGTTGTCTGGCTGTGGGGAGAGGGAGGGGGAGGGCTTTTTGTCGTGGATGCTGCTTGTGTCGGTGTCTGGGGCGGAGGATGTGGAGGTGGACATTCGTCGTTGGGGGAAGCCAAGGTCGGGCTCGGGACTGCAATGAGACAGTTACCAAAAAGGAAGGACAAGAAAAAGAGAGGGAAAATCGGTCGGGGCGGGGTGGGTGGGGGAGAGAGACCCACCAGATAGCCGGAGAGCTGTGATGTGACAGGTCGTCGGCGAATGGGATGTCGTTTTTGGGATCAACGCTGGGGGGAGATAAATGAATGAGCGGAGGAGGGAAGGAAGAGAAGGGGAGGAATGATGGAGGAAGAGGGCGTGACAGGTCGATCATGATAGATCATGACATATGACACGCGCTTACGAAGCCGGAGGGCCGAGAAAGGAGGGACGTACAGCGCGAGGTGGAGGTGGGCGATGTTGTACGACGAGACGGGGAGGAGGAGGGGCGAGTTCTGCTCGATCATGAGCGCGGGCGGGGGGGCAGTGGCTGGGGAGCGGACTCGGAGGGGGACTCGGACGGGTCTTTAAGTGCAGCTGGGGGGGGGGACGGAGCTGGCATGGCTTCGATCCTCTGGGTGCTATGAAATACGATCGCTGTGCAAGGCACTCAAAGAAAGTAATTAGCCCTGGGAAGCTTAACGTTTGCCGGCAACGTCCCGTCGCTTTTTCATCTCACCATGTGCGAGACAATCCCGCGAGGCCTTTTCGGTAGCGAATAACGTCCGCTCCTCCCCCCTCCGCACTCCAACGTCGAATCAATCACCACCACCACCACCACCACCGTTCTGTGCTCGGTCCCGTATCGACCCACTCGCCCAACTCCTCACGCACCCTCCCCCCCCGGCTTCGCGTCGGCCTGCGTCCTCTCGGCACGTCCTCTTGCCCATCGCAACTATCACAAGGGCATATCCCATAACGAAATGGCGCCACAAATAGACATATGAGGACAAGTCTCGCCAGGCGCCTCGAGGACACCGTTTCAGATGCGCCTCTTTTCAATTTTGCCCGGCCCAGGCACGTTCACGCGCGCGCGGAGCTCCAATTCTTCGCCTCGGCCGCTCGATTTGGGCTCACAATCTCACACAGCCTCATCTTCTCCGATTGCCCGGCCCCCATCAAATGAGTGCCACTCTCGTAACCCCTCCGTCATCGATCCCATCCCTCTGGACCCCTCCCCAAAAAATATTATTAATTTTATATTATAACAAATTATCGTATCCACTCAGATCTGTAACACTTCCCAAAAAAAACCATGACCAAATCGTCTAAATCACATCAAGTCATGTGGGCAGGCATAATCTGTCACCACCCTCTCCCATATCGGTCTCCCCTTCCGCTCTCCTCCCCTTAATCTTCCCCTTTCCCATGATCCCCTGCAGTAGCTGATTAGCCTTCGCCCGTTCCTTCTCCGATACCTCCACTCCGTCTAACATCCGGATCCGTGGGCATGCCCGCATAACCAGCCCTCGATACGCCAGGCGGCCGACGTACACTTCGTCCGGCAGGTCCCGGCGAAACTTTGCGTCCAGCTCTTGCCACCCACATTCGCTCCCCTTCTCGCCCCTCCGCCGCCCTCCCGCTCCCCCGTTCTCTGACGGCTGCAATGCCCCAGGCACGTCCCGTACCAGAAGTGGCAGATACCACCCGAGCGTACTCGGGTTCATCCTGTCAACACCATCGGTCAGTCCCGGGTCGTCAACAAAAAAAAAGCGAGGATAAACAAGGAAGTCCACCACCCGCGATGGTGAATCCCGAATCCCCGATGGCGTCCTCACCTCAAGTCAACCATTTCCACATCCGGCATCCGTTGAAGAACACGGATCAGCGGTTTCGTTCCCTTTAAGCGAGATCCAATCATCGTTAGCTTCTTTAGTCTCGTGAGACCGTCCAACCCGCCCACGTCCTCCAGGAAATTATAGTTGAGGTTCAGCACCCGAAGGTTCGGAGTCAGCTGTGCCAGCTCGCGCGGTAGACTGGTCAGCCGGCACGCCGCCACCTCCAGATAAATCAGATTGTAACAGGCCTCCTCGATAAAATTTGTTTTAAGTTTGTTGCCTAGTGAACCAGATATGCATTCGTTCTCAGGCTCCACTCCATCGATCTTCTAGAAGCAATTCACATACCTGAGAGATAAAGCCGTTTCACATCCCGGAATTGACGAGTCGAGAGATGACTGCAAATCACCATCATCATCCCCATCAATCAGGCACCCATAATGAAAGATCCCGTCACGTCACGTTATCACTCAGACGATGGCCACTCACAAATCACGACAGCTCTGATTCCGCATCGATAGGTTTTCCAGCTTCACTAGGCGCTCCCCTTTCAGCAGCCCTGCCAGCGAATTGTTGTCCAGATAGAGCGTCCGCAGGTTCGTAAAGTGCCCCACATCGAGGCTGTGCAGCCGGTTGTTACTTGCGCGTAAAATGCGCAGTCTCGTCATACAACCACCGGCATCAAGATCATTTAATAAATTGCCATCTTCGAGTTGTCAAGCATATCAGCAAGGTACACGTGACAACCACAAATCGACCTACCGAGATTCAACACCATTAGCGCAGGAAGGCTCGATGCCAGCGAAGCAACCTTGCCGAGCCGATTTTGGCTCATGTCCAGCATCTCTAGCCGTGGCCTACAGGAACGTGCCAAGTCATCAGGACTGAATAAACGGAAGACGAAACGTCCTACCATCGGAATAAACTGAAGTCCACTTCCCGAATCAGGTTACCCTGCACGCTTAGTTTCGTGAGCGCTTCCAGCTTCTCCAATCCGTCCAGGCTTGTGATCCGATTGCCATCGGCTCTGAGTTCCCTCAAGTGTCGCAGACATTGCAATTCTGGTCGACGCCAATCACCACCGAGCATCAACTTCGCGAATGATACACAGTGCGTCTCAGTCACTCACGATTCAGCGAGTCAATATTATTCTTGCTGACGTCAAGGTGCTCGAGATTCTGAAGGTGACTGAAAGATGTGACGCCTGTCAAGCTTCAAAGTCGTTCAGGATGTGAACATTGCCTTCAGCAATCCAGACGGACATACACATTAGAAGCGACAGAAAGTGTCCGCAGGGATGTAGGGGTTCCGCTCAACCACGACAGCTGGTTGCAGTTTCTGTCGATTTCACGTCAGTCCAAGATACCTCCTAATTGCACGCAACGTGTATGCACCACGCACAATGTCAGCGAGTCAAGTTTTGGTAAAAACTCCTTGAGCCTTGCGACGCTGTCCAGCGACTTCTTTGACAAATCGATGCTGCTCAAGTCTTCCCAATGTGGCTCAAAGGGCTGTACGTCAGTGATCACCTGCACGAGTTTATCGTGCGCAACTCCGAAAGAACACTCTGTCAAGAAAGTCGTATTCCTTCGATCTTGGTCCGAAATGTTGCTCCTCCTGGATATTGAGGATACCCGCCGGGAAGACCCACTTGAGTCCATGACCGCCATTTGACTGCTCGGGCGTCGATTGCCTACGAGTTGCAAATCCTCAACGTCGCCGATTGGAGTTGACGGTCTCGTCGGTGACTCCTCAGACTCGACTGGTCACAGAATTCAGCATCACCCCTTACCAACGAACGTGACACTTACTCGTATTTTCCAGATCCTGCATCATCTCGGCGATTCGTTTGGATCTCGCTGAAGGAGTATAGACGGAGGTCTCAGTGGGCTCGAAAGAGGACACACTCGTCCCGAGATCGTCGTCGCTCTCGTGTGGCTTCGCGGTGAGCCCCCTGATAGGACCGTCGCGTTTTCCATCCGAGAAACTGACGGATCTCCTGTGTCCTAATCTCTGCGCGGGTGTGCGGGACCTATTCCGGTTCGGGTCCTTCATCGCCGATACAGGCGTCACGCTCGTACTCTTGAGCGCCGACCTGGGTGGCATCGGCGTCGCGACCACGGACACTCTGCGAGGGGCCACCGGTGTCACCTCGACGGGTGCGACTGGCTGTTGGACAGGGGAATTATTGGACAAATCATCCTCCGAGTCGAACGCCAATGGCGCGGGCTGGCTCTCGGAGTTCGCCCCCGTACCGTCATCCCCTTCGGAATCAGACACGGTGGTATCATCTCCGGTCTCATCTTCCTCTGAAGGGACGATTCTAGTCACCACGACAGATGGACCATCGAACGTGAACGAGGTCAATTCCTCCTGGTCGTTGGCATCCTCTTCTTCCCCCTCCTCTATCCGGGTCGCGTCCTGCTTGAAGCGTGCTTCTTCTCCCACCTCTCCCACCTTCTGCGCCGGCATCGGGACTTCTTCTGCCATAACCCCGCCCGTGTTCGTGCCTCCTGAGTCATCCTCACGCAAGCTCTCAATATCCCTGAATGGATCTTCACTCTCGGCATCCGTCACGGACGTGTGATCTCTCAAATCATCACCGTCGGGTGATACCCGTGTTGTGGAAGTTCTCAACCACTTCATAAGTTCTTTGTCGTACACCATTTTCCCAACGCGCTGTGGAAGTGACGGAACATCAGATGGCGTAATGTGCGTGATGTGAACAGGCCCTGCATGCTTCACAAATGAGGGTGCACTGCTTTCGGTGATAGTCGTCCCAGAAGCTGTGCTTGACGACACAAACCGGTTTAGGTCCTGATTGTTACCTGAACCAGCCGATGAAGACGGATATGAACGAGGTATTTGTGTCGGGGGTTGGGGAAACGCTTCGATGATGCTCGATGACGTGACCCGGATATGAGGAATGTTGGTATTTGGTGCTAGGTTGGCATGGGTCGCGACAGGGCGCGCCTCTGTTTGCCATGGTGCTTCGATCGACATGTTGGACATATCGAGGACGAGACTGCGCTCACGATCATCGGAGACCGAACGGGAGAATTTGCGCGGACTAGGGTGATGCCGCACAGCGGACGAGGGGCGGCGGGGAGACCCTGTTTTGGGCAACTTCCGTCGGCTTCGTTCGTGACTCCCATTTGACCAGATGCCTTGTTGTGCCTTCTCGAGCGCAGATGCGGACTGATCGGCTCGTTCATCTTCCGCTTGGGTATAACGAGAGAACTCTGTATCCCCGGAAAACAGGCGCTTCGAACCCTTCATATCATTCTTGATTTGCTGCATGAGATTCGCCGCTTGTATCCGAATAGCAAGGGATGAATGGCCACTTGGCGCAGCAGTAGACGACCCTGTGACGGATCCGCTCCTCTCGCTGATGACCGGCATAAGGGCGGCGAGATTATCTAGCATCTACGGTTGGAATGCATTTGCATGTCAGGGGAATAGGCTCACCAGCTGAAGGAATCCGCGCGGACGCTTTCACCCTGGAATTATCCGTAGCAGGAGTCTGCGTCGTCGCATTGGTAGAGATGGTTGAGAAATCGCGAGCTTGTTTAATCTGTTGCATGAGCGAACGCGACTCGCCGACGTAATCCACTCGAGGTGTCTTTGGACGCGACACCATAGCCCCAGCTCCCACACCCTCGCCATAAAAGTCACATGGAGGACTAAGCTTGATGCGTTTGACGCTACGTATGGCTCCATCGTCCGAGACGGGCGTTTGCTGTGGCTTAAAGAGAACACGTTGAACGGGACTAGGAGACGAGCCGTTTCCCTCTGCACTTCCTCCGGACGGCGTATTGACCGCGATTGAGTCCACCATTGCCGAGAGGTGGTCTCGTGTGAATGTGTCGTACTGAAGTTGGAACAAGCGAAGCCTTGGATCTGTCATAGGTGGATTAGCAGCACTGTATATATGTCCTGGGGTGCTTTCCGCCTGCGGAAACCTAGGACTCTGACGCGGAACAGAGAAAGTGAATGGGCCCTCCAGAGTGGGCCCGAGTGCAGATGGAGGAGGAACAAGGAGATCTGTGGAGGGTGTCGGCTTGAGAGCACCTCGATCAGCTGTATTGCCGCGAGTACTCGTATCTGAGTCGGATCGGCTATCATTGGGGGTGAACGCCTGTGACAGTCGAGAGGGTACAGCTGGAGCAGCGGTGAGTGTCAACGCAAGTGGTTTCTGAGGGGGTGGCGAGGGTGGCTCGAACATCTTTTCCAGTGCCAAAGGACTGAAGAAGTCCTTCATGCCGCTCTTCTTGACCTGCCGCCCAGGCGTCTTTGGAAGGAATGCAGCGACGGGCATGTCTTCCCTGATCAAGAATGTACCAGCTGCGTTTGGACTCGTCTCAAGATCGTTATCCGCATTCGGAGTGTGTAAGAAGCCGGGCAGTGGTGTGGTGAGGGAGATGGACTGTGTGCCGAGTGAGGCGTCGTCGCTGTCGACCCATTCTTCGTCGAGATCGTCTGTCTGCCACGCAGGGCGGTCGTCCAAGGACATTTTCGGTTCCGTTTTTGCTGGCCGTACGCGTTGCTGGTCAGTCGGGCCGTTCGTCGTCGGGAGACTTTCAAGTTTCAACCCGGCGCGCTCAGTATGTGGGCCACGTGACCGCGCCATTGTTGGTCCACGGTGGACCATTATTTGTATCTGTTTAGCTCATTGTCGATCCTTCCCCATCTGTCCGTCACACTCACAAAGACTTGTGGGGGGGTCGACCGTAACATAGTACTCGTCCATTTATCATTCAGAAAAGTGGGGGGTCTTCCACCAAGTTAGGCTGGTGTCGCCAAAGTGCTAGCGCGCGCGTGGCGAACGGCCCTAATTTGCACCGGACTCGACGGGTGCATGCCAACTCCCGGTTTCGTTTCAGGTATACCCGGTTATGCTTGTCCAGAGTCGTCGGCGCAGTACGGAGTTGGCGTACTCCGTAAAGACCCACATCGACGATCAGGGACGGGTCCATTTCTCGGTTCATTTCCAAACACCGCCTACAACACTTCAAGGTTTGCGTGGCCCGTCCTTGTGATCAAATACGTCAGACGCGATCCTGTGACTTGCCATACACTGGTACACGTGCGATTGGAAAAGATACAGTTGATGTGGGTTTCATTTCAAACTGCCAGATCGAGGGGAGCACTGCCCGCTTCAATGGGGTCTGAGCATGACTTGAATCCGCTTACACGATGTCCAGACACGCTGATACTGAACGAAGTTGTCGGTTTGTCACTACCCATCCCAGTTCCGGGATTAGTCCATTCACATGCATTTATCACCCAGCTGCTTTGTGGCTTGTCGTGGATTCTCAATCACCTTTACCCGTGCCCTTACCGAATCAGGCCGGCATTGGAGTGGTCACTGTTCGAGTATGACCAGTCATTGGCCTTTAAAGTCTGATCGATCCCGCGATGCGCACAAATGTGTCAGAGGAAGAATCAACTGCAATGGGTCCGAGCGGTGCCGGGTACCACAAGTATGCCACTGATGGGTGCTTCTGGCTTGGGTGTCGTTTCTTGGCTTCCGAGCCGCATCATAATGCGCCTTTCAGCTCATGTTACGTCTGGCGAATCCGTTCTATTGCTACTTTTGGTGTCTCATTGACTTCCGCCGAATCGACGGAAGAGTAGGTTTGGGTAAAGTGCTGAAGATATCGCTCTCCAGTTTGATTCCGTTCTAACGTGCACACATAGACAGGCGATCAGATCAACTGTCACTGCAGACAGCTGCAAGACAGCGTTGGAATTGACCGTCGACTGTATAACATATCCCAACTATGGATCGGGTATTGATATCTCGATACATGTACGGGTCCGCCAACCTCGAGTCAACGGACTGTCACTGTCAAGCAGCAAGTGTTGCCGCGAAGCGCAATCGGACATACATCAACGACCAATTCCCTGCCCGATCTCTGTAATCGACCTCGCACATCTGCTCAACTTCCTCTATGATTGCCTCAGCGTCCAGATCGTTGACCGTCTTCAAAAATGTCCCCCGCGCAAAGAGCTGAAGCCATGCGCGAAGACCACCGTCACCGAGTGGTGTCAACCTTGGTACCAAGGACATCGTATCGACTCGAAAACCAGCACTTTGTAGCAACTGTGAATGACCAACCTGGTTATGTATCAATTTAGCAAGTCTTGTTAGCTCACCGTCTGATATTCCTCGACGGTCGGGAAATACCAGGGGTCCATTTCTTTCGGGTTGAGCCCACGTTTCCTCGCCACGTGGTGCAACGCGATCCTGACACCTGCAATTTCCTGAATACTTTCTTGACACCCAACAGGCGGACATCCCCACCGATGCAATTTGTAAAACCCCCCATCTCGCAAACAAATCGGCCCCCAGGCTTGAGAACTCGTTTAAGGTTCTCAAGAACTCCACCGGGATTGCGTTTGCACCAATGTAGTGCAGCGTTACTAAATGCCGCATCGAACCGCTTCTCCGACGATAATGAAGATGGTAATTCAAGGTCCTGAACATCACAGACGAAGGTATTCTTGACTCCATTCCTCGCCGCCGTCGATACCTATGCGATACATGTCCATCGTGTCAAATGTCCGAATGCAACGGAATGACTGACCATATTTTCGTTATAGTCGACGCCTAGCACGAAACCCTCCGGGCCCACCGCGTTCTGGATCTTGACCGTGAGTTCTCCACTTCCGCAGCCGAGATCAATAATTCGGTCCCCGGGACCAGCGTTCAGCCGGGATAAGATGGATCCCGTGTACTCGTCTGAAAAGACGAACGATGCAGTCTTGACGTAGTTGTCTGCGCTGTAGTCCCCCTGGGCCGTTTTCTGAGAGAAAGCGTTCACCATGTTCTTGCATATGAACTGTGCACAACACTTCCGGCAACTGCGTAATATATCCAGGGGGTTTCGGCGCTTTTTCCATCGGCCGATGGAATGCTATCCTATAAGTTTACCAGGAGCAATGATCCCCAATGTTGATGCGGATGGCTATTGGTTCGATAGCGGAAGCGATTGCGTCGGCCGAGGACAAGAAATCCGAACCTCAGTAGTGACCATTTGGTAAAATCGTGACTTACATCCTTTTCAGGGGTCTGTGCATGGTAAGCTGGTCTTTCATATTTGTCGCATGGACACCCGCGGATATGCAGAGCCGGACCAAACGGATCTGAGAATGGTATTCAACGTGCGCCCAAACACGTACAAGCGTTGATGGAATGACTGCACATTCTTGGTAAGCCAAATTATGCCGTCGGTGATCATGCACTTTTTATCATAGCCGACGGGGAGCTGAACCAAACATGATGGGCCACAGTCGATTTCCATGATCGCAGAGAATTTACATTAAAGAAGCCTGCCAGCCCGCACCTGACGTGTACCACGAAGGGAAATTGAACAGGAGTAAGTCACCATACCGCCAATGAGTGAGCACTTGAATGTGTCTGCTGATATATGGGTAGATTCGACGCACCGATGTTACAAAAAGCTTCAGGACATTCGCGAATCGTTAGATGAGTTGAGCATCGTTGGTTCCACCGACGCCCTTCCAGTCGTCTTGTCGGGTCCCGTGATCGGTCAAAATGTGGTGAAACAGGTTTCATTGGAGAGCCAGCGCTCGAGAGCGTCATGCAACTAGTCACTCTGAAACCTTTCTTCGTGAAATAGAACCATAACTTGAACATGCGATAAGAGCGTGGAACATTGTGAGATGGGCCTCTAGGCGAGCCAAAGAACAAAAGGGCAAAGATAGAGCCGAGAAACCGGCATCGTGTCTGATATTCTCGAGCCGCAGTTTCGGCAGGCGGAAATATGACGAGTACCGCGGCGAATGCGAGCCGAGGGGTTCGTCGACTCTCAATGGACATTTCAATCCAAGCCCAAGGCCTCCGTGACCTTGCGTCCCCAAGAACACGAACTTGATCACTACCAACCCACTTCGTTGACTAAATGCCGGCCATTGGCCAGGGCCCAGGAGGTCCTCGGAACCTTTGGATTCGCGACGATCCAGCAACGCAAACACAAATTCAAGGAGTAGCGGCGTACCTGGACTGTTGGACGCTGGACCGCGCTGTGGGTGGTCTTGCCGGCGAGAGGCGGGTGCCGTAGGAGCCTTACCCGATTATGTGATCCATAGGGCAGACAATGGCACTGTGCACAACATTTAATCACATTCCTTGCTCTCCATCCACCGCCGACCTTACAACGTCGTTCGACGACGACAACGACAGCGAAGGACAAGATACGACGCGATGGACGCACAGGTCCAAAACCATGCCTACACCATCCTGCGTATCAAGCGAAAGCGCACAGAGGAACCCTTGGACGCGCTCGGTATGCATTTGCATTTAGCCACACAACATGCCACCCTTGTCAACCAGACTTGCTCACTCTGCAAGTAGTTGTTGAACCACGATTCAAGAGGAAAAAACCACGTGGAGGTGTCGACGTGTTCCAGTTCGCCCAAACAGTCGAGCACGATGCTTGGGAGGACAACGAATTAAGGCAGAATCTCCAGGTAAGTTGACCAATACGCGTATGTGTTTGTTGTGCGGCTTCTCATTCTGGGACTCGTGACCATTCCCTTTTCTTTAGTCTCAGATCTCGAGGTTGGCCCAAGATACAAATGAGAATACGAAAGCACAAGCGCTGCCCGGTCGAGAGACCAGACTTCCTCCTGTTCCTCCCCGAACGGATAACGGAGCTCGACGATATGCCGTCAGAGTAACAGGCGATAGGGAGGATCGAAGACCGAAGAGACGTCCCACTAGCCCGTACGTCCCATAGCCTACGCAGTCGGTCTCCTAACCTTACTCCATGTCGTCCTCTCCAGCCCAAAAGTCATCTCTTCTAAAGATGTCCCACGAAATGACTTCAAGATGTATGATGCAGTCCTCGAAGATCAGGGTCCCGCGCTACCACCCATGGATCCCGAGATGGAAAAGTTTCTCCCTATGCTTCAAGATTATCTAACGTGTACGGAACTCTCTTCACTCTCACTCGTTGAGGAGCTTATGGCTCAACTGCGGCAGTACAAGAAACTACTTCAAGTGTCGTTTCCAATACCAACCCATACGCGACCACCAATGACGACTATGTGTGGGATGTATTTTACAGGAGACCCTATTCGTTAACGGAGTGGAATTCGTTCGCCACAAACTTTGGGACAGTGTGAGTAGATTCTTGCACAAGTTTCCACAAAAAATTGACATCCGAAAGGACCGGCCTCCCACCGTCTGGGGAAGACGATGACTTGTCTGACAACTCTGAGTCCGAGGAAGAGGACGAGGCAGACGAGGACTCCAATGGTTTGCGTTGCGATTCAGATCACGATGTTGTGCTCACGCTCCTTTATGAACCCTCACAGCCGAGGAGTACTACAAGAATGACTACCCTGATGAAGAAGACTCAGATAGCGATGACGGTCGTGTGCAATATCTTCATCGAATACCAGCCCATCTGACAGGACGTTCTAGACTTATTTCACGACGCCACGGAAGACGAGGATTTCATCAGCGATCCTGCCGACAGTGACCACGACTGGAGATGATACGACCTCAAAGATTATGACTTGCTACATCAACATCATCGCATTTCTTTCAAAATCTGGATTAATATCACTACATTCACGGACATGCCATTTTTCATCAGTTGTGTCAGTAAAAGTACATGTTTCATAGATTCTTGGTTCATTGTTTTCGAATGATCATTGCGGTTCACGTTCACGAAACATGTTGTCCGTTTCCGGAGGCGCCGTCCCCCCTGAAGGAACTCTTGTTACTCGGGGTTTTTTGTAGCTCGACCTACACAGTTCAGCGTCCAACCAGGCTTTTCGTTTGAGACACATACCCCATCGTCGTCTGCTGTCATCCGCCACTTCTTTGCTTTCCTCCCGAAGCTCAACAATCCCAGGAGGGCCAACGTCGCAAACGACAAGATAACCACGGCAAGCGTCAATCCAGCACCCAGGAACCCGGCGCCCACCAGACTAATAGGCGACAAGGCCGCCGAATGGCCTTGTTGTGCAGCGAGCGCGAGCGCGTCACATCCCCTATTTTGTGAATTTTGGCAGACGTTGCACCAGTCGGCTGTCGTATTCACGGCAGAAGGCTATAATTTCCGAGGTCAGTTCAGCGCACACCGCAAAACCTCGGCTGAAAGCGGTTGAAAAAGTGCTTACAGCGACGGCGTCGATGAAGGCGGAGAGTGGAACGTCCCCCGTTTGGCTTAAAAAGTTGTACGTCGTAAAGTCGGCGGTTCCGTTTTTGAAATTGAATCGAATCACAGGTTCACCTCCGGAACTCGGCTGGCGGATCTCGAATGCCACGACGGAGGCATAGTCCACTGGTATCACATGGCGTTCAGTTGGAACGTAGGACAGCAAGATGGCATGATATGAAGTTTACCGATTCCAGCGAGCTGAGGGTTTGCAGCTACGATGCCCGTCATATTGAACAGGGACAGGAAAGGTTTGTAGGCAATAGCCGTGATCATCATCTTCACAGGGTTCGTCTTGTTCACGATATTCTCAAACGCGTCGAGAATAGAAGGTACGATTGCCTGACCAGCGACTGGACCAGATGTGTGGGTTCAACGGTAACGGGCTAAGACGAAGCAAGATGACTCACTGTTCCCGATGCCAGAGACGCTTAGGTCGGTGAACACGTTGTATTCGTGCCAGTCTGCAAGGGCTCTTGCCTGTGCGAGGTAAGTAGGAGGCAATGCCTTGGCGAATGTGGCGTTGTGAATACTGTTAACATTCATGTAGTCAAAGATCTGACAGAACGCTTAGGCCCCGAGTGACGCAGACAATGCAGTTTCAACGTACGTTCCACTGTAGGCATGTCAGACATGATGTAGTGGCCATGCTTTAGGACGAGGATTCGTACCATGTTTTCCAAGCTAACCGATCGTCCGTCTAGGTAAGGAGGAAGGAGGCCAAGGAAGGCAGCGCTTTGGCTCGCCATTTGTTGAAACTCTGCAGAGTCGTAAAAGTCGGTAGTATGTGTATCAAATGTCTGCAGCTAATTGAATATACCGTCAGGAGAGGGAAGCCACAGAGTACCAACATTGCAGTCCAAGAATCCCTCTAGCGAGACATCCAGATTCGGGTCCACGGCATCGACTTGATTTCTTGGTTAGTCACTTCAATCACAGATATGTTGCCGATGACGTACTTGGGATATACTGACGATCACAAAATGTCATTGAGTCAATATTGGCGAGGAAATGAGACCGTCAAGCCAAACACACGGACCTGATACCCATTGAGCGGAGCAACGATCGTCGAGCCATTCGCGAGCGTGATGTTATTGTCGACCGTTTCGGGCCAAAGTCCCTGCGTGAGCGAAACACACGAATCATACACGACACCACTTTCACCACCGAGATCGGCGCGGATATACACTTGAGACTGGTTGAAGAGGTCGGTGCTCATTCCGGGGATATATGAGGGGGAGGATGCATTCAAGTAGATCGACTGTAAAAGCTCGCCCAGCTGAAATTCTTCTTGCTAGAGCGAGTCAGTCGGGATATGGCTCCAAGGCCGTCTAAGAGCTAGAGATAACGCACATTACCCAAGGGCGTAATCTGTGTCGCAGTCGCAGTGTAGGTCGTCGGGCTTTGATAAAAACCCAGCCGATCGCCGTGGCGAACGATGAGCACAACACCAAGCATCTGGTTGTCGTTTGACGCCATGACTGAATGGACTTGGGAGATGGAGGGCACACGAACGAAGATAAGAGAAGGTATTTTAAGTAGATGAGTGTCATCATGCGCATACTCATTAACCGATGTCACACATTCGAAGGACTCGGCAGGGCCAGAGGGCCCATCATGATCACTCGGCTAGGAGTTAGGACTCAATGAACTCGTGAGAGTCATCTGCCAGTAATCTTCCAGAAACATAAATTTGGTCCGCCGTTCCTAGATTACACGACCAAAACCCTCGTTAACGGGAGTATCTTTAGATCGGACCTCATTGGCGATGCTTACCGGCGCCCGCAGAAAAGATTTCCTCTCGACGCTTCTCTGGGGGGCCGGGCGGCGAAGAGGTCGTTTTAACGCTATCAACGGTCGACCAACGCAAGGGCGCCTTCAGTCTGACGTGCTTCGAGGTACACGCTGGTCGACGAAAGGGTTAGCGCTTGATCGCCATGCCCCAATGATTGTCCTGATGAACGATAGGGGAAATTCGGATTTCGGTGATTCTTCCCGAGGGTTTTAGCCGAGCGGTGATGCATACCTTGGCATTGACGAGGCCGCCCAGACCTTGAACCTTGACACGGTGTTGGCGCTACTTGGATGGGCCTTGAATTCACATTCGCATGCGGTTACTTGTCGCCGTGGCGCTGCCACCACCGGCGCGCTTGTGCTTGGGGCTTGAACTTGGCGTTCGCAACTTCAAGCCCAAGCGCAGGAGCCCGGGCGAGACTGGCATAAGGATCAATGCAAGCGCATCACCAGAGGATCCAGGGTATCAGCTAGCGAGCTTGCCGCATCGATGACCCAATGATTAGAGTGAGGAGTCGTCGTGGCCTTTACCACCCAGACAGGCCTTTTGCTTGCCTCCTACTGTCCCCATCCCACGCTAGATCGAACAACCACGTTGTTCCACTGGTCGTGCGGGTCTGGAACGGGGTCGAACGCTGTGCGAATGAAGATCTAGGGGGACCGAAATCAAAGGGAACATCCCATGGCTCGGTATTTTTGTTAGCTCCTAAGCCTGGAGACTTGGTGTTGATATCGCAAAAGTTGAATGAGTCAGAGGTCCCTCATCAAGACCTTGTGTCCGCACACGGCTCACTCACCAGTATGGTAGCGGTAATGGCCTGATCAAGACAAACAGAGCCCGAGGTTGGCGACGTCCGAACCCTCTCAATGCCTTTGTAGGTTGTCTTCGACTGAGTCCGTTGCCAAGGGTCCGGGACAATGCCGGCTTGATACCCTGTGGTCCCCTGGGAGCGTGCGGAATCCATGAATCCACTGCCAGGCCGATCGTCGCCAGACTCGAAATTCGCATTCCAGGGGTAATTAGATCAAACAGCGTCACAGGCAAGAGTCGAGTCTGCAGGGATTGACAGTGGAATGTCAGGTAAGGCCCAGTGAACTGGGTTACCGGTCACCACACGGCGAGAGGTGTAAATATTTGCAACCTCAACTGCCTTCTAGTGTTGCAACGTGCCAAGGTCACTTTGGCGGCAACTCCTCGCTGACATGGAAATGAGACCAGCTGCCCATGATCCAGACGCTTTCATATTATCTTCACGCATCCTCCTCGCGAGTCGCAAGTTACATCTAACAGTCACTGCATTCCTGGTATATTTTCGCCTTTCCGTGCAAGGTGACGCTGTTTTTGAACTAGATGAAGGGCCCAACTCCGTTGGCAGGGACCTTGTTTACTTTTGTAGTAACCTTTTTTCACGGTTGCAAAATCGTATCACAATTCTCAACCTCCAGTGACTTTGTAAACAAGGTAATCTATCGTTTCAAGTACATAGGATCTTTCCTGGTTTGCAGACTTGCCACTTGGTGTACAAGGGAAAGGTGTAGATGTGATAAAATCTGTACATTTCTGGTCTGTCAACCAAACGATTCACTTGCTTCACTCAACGAGTACGTTGATGACTTCCTTGCGATTGGCTGGCATTAGGACCTCTGAATCGATCACCTGCATGCGTGTGCTCACGAGGACACGCTTCGTTTCTTGCAACCCAAATAGAGCTGGACCAATTAGTACAACCGGGTGTATACGGCAGCTCGCCGTGTGCCTTCTATCGTCATTCAGCCTTATCTCAAACTTGACCCTTCACCGGAATGCAATCTGTGGTATATTGGTACCCTCCGGCATACGACATTCGTGTCGAGGAGATCCCTATTCCAAAGTGGGTATGAACGCGGCTTCGCTAGCTTAAGCGTGGCGATGTGACGTTCCGGGGTGGTTTGTCGATCAGGGTCCTGATAATACTACAGGATAGAACATCCAGATGATGCGATCGTCAAAGTCAAGGCATGCACATCTTTGTATATTACCTTTAGATGCGTATTTCTGAGGGTTTTCGGACTCTCCTAGCTTGCGGGACTGTGCGGGAGCGACTTGCACATCTATCGTGGTACTGGGGGGATAACAGAACCGTAAGTTGCCCAGTAGTGTCGATGGTCAATATATTGTGACAAAAACAATACCTATCAGTTTCGTCTGTGGACATGAATTCATCGGAGAAGTCGTTGCTCTCGGTGCAAACTTTCGGCCAGGAGTGACGGGCCGACCACATCTATACTCCACTCTTAAAGTTGGAGATAAAGTCGTCTCGCCGTTCACGGTGTCCTGTGGAGAATGCCAGTATGTTATCGTGTCCTCTATTTCCCTTCTAGCAACCGTCGTGAACGCCTCCGCTAGTTACTGTCGTGTTGGTTTCACTTGCAGATGCGTCGAAAGTCGACTTTTCGGGGCACCACACACTCCGGGTGGCCAAGCACAGTATGTTCGGGTTCCACTTGCGGGTGGTACACTCTACAATCTCGAAGGGATCTCGGACACTTTTGTGCATCCTCATCGGGAGACCAAAGAGACAATTGGGAAACTCGCAGACTCGTCATTGCTTTTGCTATGTGATATCTTACCAACGGGTGTGTTCGCAGCCTTTCAGGCATTGAACCATTCGAAGGCTCTGCCAATGCTGACGTCGAGGGCGTACCCTCAGAGTTCGGGGACTAGCCTACTGGACGGTGGCGTCTCAGTCCCGTTGAAGGCAGAGGACAGGGTGTTGACGATCGCGATTGTTGGTCTTGGGCCAGTGGGCGTGGTACGTTGAAGGTTGCTAGCTGGGCCCGAAACAGTCGCTGATAAAGCTCTGAATGGGAAAAGTGCGCGTGTATCGCATTGCTCGACATGCTCTACGCGAGAGACGTCGAGTTTCGCATTGTCGCAATTGACCCGACGGAAAGTCGACGAAGGAAAGTAGAGGCAATATATGCCAGGGTATCGCAGGCTTATGGAAAGCAGCGAAATGGTCATCTGGAAGTGTCTGATATCGCAGCAAGCAAGGATGTCGTGACGAAATGGACAGAAGGCATCGGATGTAATTCAGTTTTGGAGGTGAGCATAATGTCGTTGAGGACTTGGATTGATGGATATTCTCGTGACTCATGTCTGTGATACAGGTTGTCGGAAACGCGAGTGCTCTTTCGCTTGCGTTTGAGTTGGTGAGAACGTTCGGATGCATAACCTCGGTGGGAGTGCACGCAGACTACCAAGTGCCGTACACTGGTCGGGAGCTGTACAACAAGAACGCGTCGCTTGATTTTGGGCGCTGCCCAGTGCGAGCGATGTTCCCTATGGCGCTTGACTTACTACTCCGAAGGCAGGATATCTTTGGAGAGGTCGGGGGAGAGACAAGCCTGGTGGAGAAGGTCGTCGGGTTCGATGTAGCGGCGAAAACATACGACGATTTTGACAAGGGAAGATGTGGAAAGGTATTGTTTGATCCTTGGAGATGAGGGCTTCCTCCAAACCGGAAAGTCATATGAAGTGTACTTGTCAAAGGAATTCTGTAATCGACGCGAGTGTGACTGTATCATGTGATATGTTGCGCGCCTGTCACGTGTCTTGGTGAATACGAGAACGGTCAACCCGCAACGCTGGACTTGGAGTTCGGTACTGACCATTCCGTGCCACGCATCGCCTTGAACCATCGAGCAGGGATACCAGGCTCGATTTGACACCTTGTGGCCATGTACATCAAGACGCTGACGATCCAGGGGTTCAAGTCCTGTCAGTGACTCCTTGCTGAATCTAACTGCCCAGCCATTCACTGATTCGATTCAAGACCGTGATCAGACCCAGATAGAACCGTTTTCGCCACAGCACAATGTGGTCGTCGGACGCAATGGCTCTGGGAAGAGCAACTTTTTCGCAGGTTAGTTCTGAAGACGATTGACAATGCCGGGCGCGCCGGGCACTGCGCAAACAATGTGGAGGAATACAGGCCCTTTCGTCTCTTGTAGGGGTCGTATGACGGTGCGGGCGGCATATCGTGTGATCATGTCCTTGTCCTGTAGTGGTATTTCGTGTCGAGCGCAAGATACTGAGGCTTCATTGATAGCCATTCGGTTCGTCCTTTCCGATGCATATACTTCGATGTCCCGCGAGGAACGACAAGCGCTTCTACACGAAGGTGTCTCGGTGACTACCACCCTGTCTGCCTATGGTGCGTCATCGTCGCTCTCTCATCCCTTTCACTCATAGGGTCCATAGTGGAGATTGTATTCGACAACTCGGACAACAGGTTTCCTACTGGGCGTGAGGAAGTCATCATCCGACGAACGATCGGTCTGAAAAAGGACGAGTACAGCCTCGACAAGAAAAGCGCCAGCAAAGCAGATGTTATGAACCTTCTCGAGAGCGCTGGGTTCAGTAAATCAAATCCATACTATATCGTCCCCCAAGGCAGGGTAATTCGCCAGTCTCTCTGTTCAGTTGCGTACGCTGACGCGGGTCGTTATAGATAACCGCGCTAACGAACGCAAAGGACCACGAGCGGCTTGCTCTCCTCAAAGAAGTAGCGGGAACCAAAGTCTATGAACAGCGTCGTGCCGAGTCGCTTCGCATCATGGCGGAAACGGATGCGAAGCGTACTAAGATCAACGAATTGCTGGAGTATATCGAGTCGCGCTTGACAGAACTCGAGGAAGAAAAGGAAGAACTGCGCGAATTTCAGGAAAAAGACAAGGAGCGACGTTGTCTCGAGTATGCTCTGTATCAACGTGAGCTGGAAGAGGTCGGTGAGGCGTTAGAAGAGATTGAGGAGGAAAGACGAGGAGAAGTACATGGCGCAAATATGCGCCGTGAGCAGTATGATACTCGCGAAAAAGATATTCAGGTTGGCGTGGTTCATTTGCTTCTATATGTGACTCATGCGCCTTGTAGCGTTTGGAGCAAAAAATCACACAAACCAAACACAGCCTGTCGACTCTCGGTATTACCCGCCAAGATGCTCAATCTGAACTCTCCGACCTCGTTCGCTCGCGCACAGAGTTGGAGTGTATCATCGCCGACCTACAATCTGCAGGTGAACACGCGGATGGACGACGTGCCGAGCTTGGAAACGAACTAGCAGCTTTGGAGCAGCAGATCCAGTCAAAAGAAAAGGAGCTTTCCCAATTGACACCTCGATGGAACGATGCACGTGCTAAAGAATCCGTGGAAAAGCGTAGAATGGAAGAAGCACGCACACAGCTGAATGCCCTATTCGCGAAGCAAGGGCGTGTCAAGCGGTTCCGGACGAAAGCGGAGCGGGACAACTACCTCCGGCAAGAGATTGCTTCGCTCGATGCGTATCAGACCACTCGATCTGCTGTATTGGAGTCGACAAGACAAGATCTTGCGTCGACGAAAGGGTCGTTGGATAATATCGTCCAGAGGATGGACGGTATTCAGGGTAGCCTAGAGGATGGGAAACAGCGAGTGCGGACTCTAGGTGAGCAACTTGCGGAGCTCAAGGATCAACAGAGCGACCTCAGTGAGCGACGGAAGGAACTCTGGAGGGAGGATTCCAAATTGGGTGGTCTTCTCGCTCACGCAGGAGATGAGCTCAAGTCTGCTGAGCGCAATCTCGCTTCCATGATGGACAAGGTGAGTGGGAATATATGTAAACCATGGCCGAGGTTTGGTGAACGCCTCGGTAGGATACGGGCTCGGGGCTGCGTGCCGTCGATAGGATTGCACAGAGGCATGGTCTGGAAGGTGTATATGGCCCACTATATCGTCTCTTTGAGATTCCAGATCCGACGTTTAGCACCGCCATTGAACTCACCGCTGGCAACAGGTAAACAACCCATCTGTGTAAACACGTCTGGCTGAGACGCTTTCGTTAGCCTGTTCCATGTTGTCGTCGACGCGGACGAAACGGCCTCGAAGGTCCTCGATGTCATGTTGAAAGAAAAAACGGGTCGTGTCACGTTCATGCCTCTTAACCGCCTCAAGCCAAAGCCTCCCACGTCGGTCCCACCGGCTCAGGACGCTCTCCCTCTCATTGACAAGATTCGATTCGATGCTGCGCATCAAAAGGCATTCCAACAGGTATTTGGGAAGACATGGGTGTGCCGCGATTTGACCGTCGCTGCGGCGTATGTGAAGAGTCATGGAGTCAACACGATCACGCTCGATGGCGACAAGGTCGATCGAAAAGGTGCATTAACAGGTGGCTACCACGACGTTCGGCGGTCCCGTATCGAAGCCATAAAAGCCGTCGCGTCCTGGCGGACAAAATTCGATGCTGACGAAAAGCGCGCCAAGGAGGTGAAAACCGAGATCACGCGGATCGAGCAGGAGATCACACGCTTGACGGGTAGGATCCAGGTGTTGACGCTCCAACAAGCGCAGGCGCGCGAGTCGAGGGAGAATTTCCTCCACGATGTCAATTCGTTGAGCAAGGAGCGTGAAAGGCTGGACGCGCGGGTGGTGGCGTTGGAAACGGAGATCGGGGATCTCGAGACGGAGGTGAACAGTACGCATGCTCGGGCACAGGGGTATCGACAAGAACTGTCGACCCCGCTCACTCAGAATCTGACGGAGGAGGAGGCGAACATGATGGATGCGTTGGGTATCGAGGTTGAAGAGCGGAGAAGACAGGTACTCGAGTTGGGCAGGACGCGGTCCGACGTAAGCCGTTTCAGTTGATCCATTCGTGATAATTTGGCTGAAAAGCTTGCGTGTCAGCTGGATGGCCGGAAGAATCTGATGGAGATCGAGTTGAATGAAAGTCTCCGTCGGCGACAGCGAGAGCTGCAGGTCAAACTGGAGTCTCTGGGTGAAGCTGCGAGCGAGAACGATACATCAGCAGAGTCGCTCGACGCGCGTAAACGGGAACTCCGATCTCTTGGCACCTCAATAACGGCTGCGACCAAGCGATCCCAAGGTATATGCTCCATAGCTTCGTCATGCATCGGGTTCTCACGCGATGCATACGCACAGACGCGGACAAAGATGTCGAGAAACTCAACACGGAGCTCCAAGAGCTGCGTTCAGCTTTGGAAAAGGCACAGCAGCAACAATCGGAAGACAGTCGAAGCGTGACGAAACTGCAAAAGAACACCGAACGGTATCTTGCCAAGAAGCAGATGCTGACAGCACGCAAAGACGAGTGTAATCGCAACATCCGTGATCTTGGTGTGCTACCCGAAGAAGCATTTGAAAAGTACACGAACGAGAAGCTCGATCGGGTTCGAAATCCTAACACGTGTTTCTTGGTGAAGGTTGGCTGACGCGGGTTGTATTGTTAGTTGGTCAGGAAGCTTCATACCGTGAACGAGGGCTTGAAGAAGTTTGCTCACGTGAACAAGAAAGCGTTCGAGCAGTACAACTCGTTCACTAAGCAGCGCGATCAACTCCTGCAGCGACGCGAGGACCTGGATAATTCAGCGACATCGATCGAGGAGCTCGTGCAGGTGCTTGACCAGAGAAAGGACGAGGCGATCGAGCGGACGTTCAAGCAAGTGGCGAGTAACTTTGAGGAAGTGTTCGAGAGCTTGGTTCCCGCTGGTCGAGGTAGATTGATCATCCAACGACGAATAGACCAGGTCGGTTGAGTTGCCTCTTCTTTGGACTGGCTGTGCTTACGCCCGATGTAGGACGAGGATGCTATGGACGAGGCGGACGACACTCAACAAAGTACGATCGATAACTATACCGGGGTTGCCATAAAGGTATCGTGACTTGTCAGCACACCGAGACAGTGGATACTCAAAACGTTTGTAGGTATCATTCAATTCAAAAGTTGACGAAGGCCTACGGATACAGCAGCTATCTGGTGGTCAAAAATCGCTTGTTGCCCTTGCTACAGGTATGGGCCAGCTTTTCCACATACCGATGTGACTGTTCACACGTATCATCTGCAGTGTTTGCGATACAAAAGTGTGATCCTGCACCGTTCTACCTGTTTGACGAGGTATGGATGTTCCCGCAGGAGTAGGCGCTCGGGCATTCATGACCGAACCAACCAACAGATTGACGCCAATCTCGACGCCCAATATCGCACGGCTGTTGCGAGTAGGTGATTCCATTCCCTCTTTTTTCCCATTCTTAGTCCTTTTATTACCAGATATGATCAAGTCGCTTTCGCACACTGCGCAGTTCATCACGACGACGTTCCGACCCGAGATGTTGGTCACTGCGGACAAATTCTACGGTGTTCTCTTTAACAACCAAAAAGTGAGCTCCATCCGGAGTATTAAACGGGAAGAGGCGATGGAATTTGTGGATCAGGTGCGGTGTTTGGAGATATTGTGGCTCTCTGATACTGATTATTGTGTGTTGTTCGCTTGCAGGAGGCTCAGGCGCAGTGAAACGTTCACGCGCTGTGATGTTGGGTTGTTTCCGTGTCTGGAATCTGCTTTTGTGACGTTTTAATGTTATTGCTATCGTTTCCTGTGTGCTATTAATAAAGTGGAGGATGATGCGATCGTGACCTAGGAAGAGTTGCAGGTACACTAGGTTATCTGGCTTCCTTGTCCATCAACCCTTCTACACGGGATCCTGGCCACGCCTGATTTCAATCCGCCACTGATTCTTGCGCATCTGGCGTGTTGCTGCGCAAGGCGTTTAGTATTTGGTATCCTGGCCGCATCGTGAGACTGGGGGCGGTCTTGGCTTGTTTTGACATAGCCTCGGTTGCTAGGCCTTAGGGGTATGAAGCACGGAGCGTTTTCTTTAATTTCTTGCGCGCCGCCAAAGTTGCTCGTTGTACGGACCGTCTCGGTAGATTGTTCTCGCTGGGGGTCGCTGCCTTTTTTTTTTCCATGATGCACGATGCACGGTGGACGTCGTCGACTTGGTCTTCGTCAGGGGGATATATATACCGCGCTGGGAACGTGAATACGGCCAAAGGAATGTTTGAAGAGATCTCGATGAGAACAATAAAAGGGTAGTGCTCATAAGAGAAATCGAGGGGTACGACGCGGCGTTAGTCGTGTAACTGAGGACCAATCTGGTCTTGGTCTGCACAGCCACTGCCCACAACCGGCAATGTCCGAATGAGGAGAGGACCAGATAGCGGTCCGCACACACCCTCCCTTGACGAACAAGGCCTGATCTCATCAAGGTAAGCATCTCACATCGCCATTTGTGCTGCCCAGCGACCCCGTCGGTGTGCATGGTGCCCGTTTGGTCTCGAAAGAAACGAGTGTTTGGGGTGGATCGAACGAGGTCTGGTTGGATGTCGGTGTGGGGATGTTGAGTTTTGTGGTTGTTGCAGCGGGTGGTGCATTTCCCCCAGCTGTGCGCTCATTCCCTTGTCCCCCTAGACTCGGAATCGCCCATGGCCACCACGAAAACGACAAAGGCTAAGGCAGCAGGTGCGTGGGGCTCGCTCGTTTTCTGTGTTACACGGCCGATGCAACCATCCATGACAGCTCCGGCTGGCAAAGCCTCGAAAGATGCCAAGGCCAAGGCGGCCAAAAAAGCAGCGCTGCAGGGCGTTCACTCGAAATCAACACGCAAGCCGCGTTTCTCGGTGACGTTCCGGCGACCAAAGACGTTGAAGCTTCGTCGCAACCCCAAGTACCCCCGGAAATCGATTCCCCATGCACCGAGAATGGACGAGTTCCGGACTATCGTCTCGTGCGTGTTTTTGCGCCACTTTTTTTTTTTTTTTGAGGGGGGGGGGGATGCTGACACAGGGTGTGGATGGCAGACCGTTGAACACAGAGTCTGCGATGAAAAAGATTGAGGAACACAACACGCTGGTGTTCGTTGTTGACATTCGATCGAACAAGCGTCAAATCAAGGACGCTGTGAAGAAGCTCTACGATGTCCAGGCTGCGAAGGTGAACACGCTCATCCGGTAAGGCACGTCTGTTTACGATCGGATCGACGCTGAGAAGGGAGCACAGACCGGACGGAAAGAAGAAGGCATACGTCCGCCTCGCAGCCGACCACGACGCGCTGGATGTTGCCAACAAGGTGATCCTGGTGGTGTTTCATCACAAGCGATGCTAGGCACTGACGGGTTGTTGTAGATTGGTTTCATCTAAATCGATCTGAGCACGCGGTCGTTGGGTCTGACTGGTAGCTTGTTCACATATGTCTCATGTACCCCATGCAATGCGAAGTTCTTCTGCTCTGAAATCGATATGTTTTTCGATGAGGATTGCCGTAAAGGGCTATACGAGTAGTAATTGGGCCGTGTGATCTTTCGCTCCCTCTTTTCTTTCACCCGTCCTAAGTTACATCTTCCCTTTCCTCTCCCCAGCTCGAGCGATTTAATATTCTCACCGACGTCCACTCGTTTTCCGCTCTCTCTCTTTGCTTTTCTTCATGTATCCGTCCTTCTGCCTTTTGCTCCTCGCCGCCCTCGCCTCTCTCGCCGACGCCTCCCGCTCCTCCTTCTCCAGCTCCAATCCCAGGCGTTCCTTCGCCCACAGGCACAGAGATCTCCTTGGCGTCGGTGCGTCCCTCTTTCTCTCCCCCACCCGCAGATCCCAACGTGATCCCCTCCAGGAGGCGTCGTCAACGGGCTCGATAGCAGCCTGGCCGGCAGCTCAACCCACCCATCCTCATCCAATCCGCCTGCTTCGTCTACCCCGACCTGTGATGGCTTATTAGGCATTGGCTGCCCTTCACCGACGCCAACCGCGTCTCCAACCCCAACGTCGCAGGATACGAGCACCCCCACGTCCTCGTGCAACGGCCTCTTGGGTCTCGGTTGTCCCCCCCCGTCGAGCAACGCACCCAATTCTCCTACACCCTCGCCGACGCCGTCGAACCAGCCATCTGGGTCTCCAGCACCGACATCATCTTCGTGTAACGGCCTCTTGGGTCTCGGTTGTCCCCCTTCGTCGAGCAACGCACCCATTCTTCCTCTGCCCTCACCGACGCCATCTAACCAGCCATCTGGGTCAGCTACTCCGACGTCCTCGTGCAACGGCCTCTTGGGTCTTGGTTGTCCCCCCTCGTCAAGCAACACACCCAATTCTCCCACACCCTCGCCGACGCCGTCGAACCAGCCATCTGGGTCTCCAGCGCCGACGTCCTCGTGCAACGGTCTCTTGGGTCTTGGTTGTCCTCCCTCGTCGAGCAACACACCCATTCTTCCTTTGCCCTCGCCGACGCCGTCGAACCAGCCATCTGGGTCTCCAGCACCGACGTCCTCGTGTAATGGCCTTTTGGGTCTCGGTTGTCCTCCCTCGTCGAGCAACACACCCAATTCTCCTACACCCTTGCCGACGCCGTCGAAGCCATCTGGGTCTCCAGCACCGACGTCCTCGTGCAACGGTCTCTTGGGTCTTGGTTGTCCGCCCTCGTCGAGCAACACACCCATTCTTCCTCTGCCCTCGCCGACGCCGTCGAACCAGCCGTCTGGGACTCCAGCACCGACACCCTCGTGTAATGGCCTCTTGGGTCTTGGTTGTCCCCCTTCGTCGAGCAACACACCCAATTCTCCTACACCCTTGCCGACGCCATCGAACCAGCCGTCTGGGTCGTCTACTCCAGCACCTAGCCCGACACCCACGTGCGATGGCCTCTTGGGTGTAGGGCTTGGTTGCCCTGCCTCGTCGAGCAACACACCCACTTCCCCTGTCTCTTCTCCGACAAATTCAGGTTCATACTCGTCCTCACCATCACCAACGACGACACCTTGCAATGGGTTCCTAGGACTTGGCCTCGGATGTCCCTCCTCTTCGTCAGTGCCATCCCCACCAGCATCAAATCAGCCAGCAGCCTCAGCGACGCCTACCCCAACGTCCTCTTGTGGTTTCCTAGGTCTAGGTATCGGCTGTTCTCCATCGTCTGCTCCAGCAAGCCAGACTCCGTCTGCCACGCCAACCAGCCCCGGTAGCTCGAGTAATACGCCAACGCCAACCACTTCCTGTGCTATCTTGGGCATCCTTGGATGCACGACCTCCACGCCCACTCCTACCCCCAAAGAGTGTGTAAAACATATCACGGTACACTGCATCGTACTAACATCTTATTCCCAAGGTCGAACCCGTCAACAAGCCCTCTGCCTAGTTCTACTGTGATAGATTTCCCTAGCTCCACCTCAACGAGACAACCTGTTTCTTCAAGTGGCACCCCGACCATGTCTCTCACTCGTACGGCCACTAACAGCGCCTCGACTCCTAGTAATTCCAACTACAATTACTTGAGTTCGGTTCCCTCACTTTTGCTCAACACTCCTCCGCCGACGCCTTCAATCAAGGCCCTGACGACCGTTCCGTTGCTCTCGGTAGCTCCTACTGCTGCCCCTTCCGTTATTCCTCTTCCTAGCGGATTGCCCCAAGCTATCCTGCCACAACCAACGCTTGACGTCAATAGCCTTCCCAGCAGCGATTCCATGATCAATATCCTGTTTAATAATTCGCTCAACTGGCAGTTTGTGGCAGGGAATGCTGATTCTGCAGGGCAGATCCTTGCAAACTTTCCTACCGTGATCGCTACGGCTCTTGGCATCAGTGGTACGTTTTTTTTTTTTTTCTTTTTTCGCATTAGTGTTTGATCTACCGCTAAATTAATTCCATGGCAGTCGCAGAAGTGCAAAACTATGAATTGATCGTCTACGAGCCCGCCTCATACACCGGGCCAGCGGACGTTGCCCAGCTTGGAACGATCTGGCAAGGTTTCATACCGAAGGGCGATATTTCTACACTTAGCAGTCTCATCTCAAACACAAAATCAAGCTTCTACACGGCCCAATCTGGCGCTATCGCTCCTTCCCTAGCGGCGTGTGTCGATCCGAGTTTGCAACTGAACGCAATCTCAGGTCCGGCCCCTGGAGGAAGTAGCACTAGCACCTCGTCCAGCGGATCCAATGTTCGCCAGGATGCGATCATCGGTGTCGTTAGCTCCCTCGGTGCCATAGCGATCATGATAGTTGCGTACGTTGGCTGCAGAGCCTACAAAAGACGCCGCGCCCATGCCCACAGACGTCTCTCTGATAACCTTGACACCGGTTATGTTGGGGTGCGACCAGACGGCCAAGAGTTCGACAGGGATAGCGTCGGTGGTCAACGGCGTAGGAGTTTCTACTATGCCGAGGATAGCTTGCGGGGCTACCAATCCACACGTGGAGATGAAGACGGTTACGATCACCACGCCACAAACACACGGGAGCGTCGCGCTGTTCAACCAGGCATCATTTCCACGCCCATCCTACGAGAGAGCACCATGAACTGGTGATCAATACCATCTCTTTTTCCCCTTCGCTTTTTTTTTGCGATCTTTCGCGGACCGTGTCCCTCATACCCTTGTTCTTCTCTCTTCTCCCCTCATCCCTAACCCCCTTGCCTCCCAGTTTATCCTTATCCTTTGTTGCTTTTGTGTTTGCTTTTTTGTGTTCGCTCAAGAGGTCTTATTTGTTCTTTTCTTGTGTGTAGCCTGGGTTCTGTTGGTGCCTTGTTTATGCATTTTCTAGGATGCCTAGGTAGGTCGCGACGGGAGTCCAGGCTTCGTTTATTCCAGACGCGGTCGACGTCCCCCCTGCCGCTGCAGACGAAAATCTCGGAAGAAAAAAGGACAGGATGCGGCGTCGACCGCCGGAACGATGTGTAGTTAATAAAAATTGCGAACGACGGGCTGGCCTGCACACCCTACTTTTTTAAAATGTAGACTCTCCGTGACGACCGAGGCGTGATGTGGTTGGCGTACGTGTGTGCATCTAGAACTTTGCTCTCTTTCCGTAGACCGTCTTTTTTTACCTTTCTGTCTTTTTGCTTTCCAGTCTCTCTTTTCGACATTGTTGTGTTCGCGCTTATTTATTCTTTATTTTTGGATTAATTCTCAAATGTGATTCTAATGATGGTGTGTCCGTGTGGTTTTTCCCCCTCAGCCCTATGAGATCGAAATGAGATGACGATTTTCGAATTCGACTCGGCGTTGTGTGAAACGTGTCAATCATTTCCGCAAACGACTCTAAATCATTCAACTCCCGGGTGACGAAAACACGGCGATCAGAAGTCCCCTTACGACCCCGACCCTGCATCGGACGAGAGCAGACGCACGTCTGCGACGGTCGTCAAGAACCGTTCGACGACGGCTTTGCCCCTCCGAAGATTGGAAAGCGAGATCCGCTCGTTGGGTAAATGTGCTCGGTCCTGTGTATTTTATTTTGCGAGAGCGAAGAGAACGGTTGGGATGTTTGAAAGCAAAAGATATTTATATATATAAAAAGATGTGAACGAAACAAGGGACACGTACCGAGCTCTGACCGAGTGGGAGGTGAAGTGCTCGGCATCGGAACGTCTTTTCTAGACAAGGGACGGACGGGATGGACTGGCGATACGAGGGAAGGGGCGGGGTGTCAGCGATGTGTATATCCGGCTGCTGAGAGAAGGGGGAAAAACAAGACGTACACCGCCTTCACGGATCCGCAAGGGTTCGACGCCCCATTCTTCCCGTACGGCCGTTTCGAGTGCTTTGAACCACGGATCATCGAGATCGCCTAACCACCAGTCTGCGGTGTGATCGAGGGTGACCTAGTCGGCGATTACACATGAGCGTCAACGCATCCCGGCCCGTCAAATAAGAAGGGAGGGGAGGGGGGGGATCGACGCACGGAAAGTTTGTTGGGCGATCGGAAGACGTCAAATGAAGCGTCGAGGTGGGCGACCAGTGCACGCGAGATCGTCTCTAGATCTTGGTCTGGCACGATGCGCAGCGAGAGCTTGGTCGCCACTTTTCCGGGAATGACGGTGGGGTCTGTGTGTGGCACAGAATCCGTAAACGTGATGACTCTACGGGCGGGTTCAAATCGCAGGACTTACTTCCAGGACCCGAGACAGAGATGTTGTGCACCGTGAGCGAGGGCTCACGCCACCTTGAAGAGAGGACGGAGGCGGGGCTATGCGCCACCAACGATAATAGCTCATAGAGTTGTCTTTCATCGTCAGTCTGGGGGCGAACGCTGTCATCTGAGATTGCGGTGTAAGGCGATAACGAGGGTATTGTTGAGGTTTGGGTAACCCACAAAAACCTGGAATTGCAACTTTACGCTGATCGTCCGTCAGCGTTGCGAGTAGGCGTATCCTAGGGATGAACGTTCGAAAGATGGTTGCGCTATCGGATATCGATATCGTAACCTACATGTCAAGCATGGGTTCTCTCGCGGCTCCTCCTTCAATACCCGAATGTTGATCAGGAGCGCCACTGGTGATCTAGGAAACGTGAATCACAATCGGTTCTGAAATCCTGAGAACAGACCTCCAATGTAGCATGGACGACTCCACGCAGCCCGTACGTGATGCATGGTGGGTATTCAGTTAGCCAAGTAGAGTTGCTACGCGGATGGTTAGGAAAGCACGGTCAATTTACAGTGGAATGATACCTGAGCAAAATAGCATCGATGTCCCCGATTTGAGACTGGATGAATGAAAATATGCTGAGAGCGCAGAGAGATGGAGTCAAACCTTGTGCGCCATAACGGCGTTCATGAATCCGGGGCTGCCTGCTTCTTCCTCACCCTCGATCAGAAACACAAGGTCAACACCGAGAGCCCGCTTCCTCAACAATTCGGCAGCAGCACATGCAACTGCCAGGATAGGACCCTTGTTATCCGTGACACCACGACCATACAAGTAGCCATTTCGGCCGGTAACAGTGAACGGGTCAGAGTCCCAGCCGTCACGAGGAGCTGAGATGACGTCATAATGTCTGAAGAGATTGTGAATGAATAGACAGCAAACGAGTGTTGCAGCTCTACCCATAAAATAGTATCCGATGCTTTGGATGTTTGCCTTGGGTTCCGTGGAAAGTCGACAAGACCAGCGGACTCCCGTGCTCTCCAGTAGGTAACTGTTGAAGGCCAAAAGTCAATCACTAGTTATTGTGTATAACCAAAGCTTTACTAGGGTTGACTCGGCGCCAAGTTGGTGCAGACACTTTTTTAACCAAATCGCTGCCTGGCGACAATCTTCAAGATGCAAAGGATTAGAGCTGACACTCGGGATAGAGACAAAGGTCGATAGTGCATAAGTCATGAGGTCTGCGTATAAGATGTAAGTGATACGGGGTTTGCATGGCGGGCCGCCCACCGTGACCATCATCTTCAGCTGCAGGCAGACTATTCTCTGAAAGCAGAACAGAGGTCGCTTCTGACGGCGGGTCAATGTCCCAAATCTGGATGTGATGTGATATACGAGCGTGGAGAATGAGCTGGACAACCTACCTTCACAAACCCGTCATTGGCACCTGAGACCAGCACAAATCCATTCGCCTCAGACGAATGGGTTACGACAGATGAAAGCACAATCCCTTCGTGAGCGCTCCACGACGCAGTGCAGTTAAATGTAGATGACCATCGCTTAAGTTCACGGATGTTAATTTTGCTGGGATGCCAAGACGACTTTTGAGTACCGACCTGTATCTGACCATTCGAGGAACACGTGTAGAGTTCGGAATTCATCATGGACAGTGACAATATGTCGATGTTCTAGAAAGCATATTGAGCTTCTACTCAAATGGGTTCAAAGAATGTCTCAACTGGCCTCCTGGATTATGATAGTCCGAACTAATGTCCTGGTCTCGAGATCGAATACCAGAACGTATCCTTCTTGACACCCTGCGAAGATAGTATTGCCCATAACTGCGAGGGACAATACCGCGCCATGATCACATTCAAACGTATGTTTGAGCACAGGACCAGAGGGAGTGCACGTCCATATCTAGTGAGAGGTGAACATGGTGATCCTCAGATCAACATCCGACCCACTTTAACCGTCTCATCGCCACTACCTGTTAAGAGGTGGTAGGTTACGTCAGGTTGCAATGCAGTACCATCGGAAGTTGTTCTTTGAGATGGCATCATTGCCATACAGTATACGTATCCAAAGTGTGCGGAATTGAGAACGTTGGAAGCCGGAATTTCAATCTCATTTTTGCAACAAGGATTTGCATCCAAGGGAGGGAAATTGCTCAGATTGTTTGCGAAGAGATCAGCAGGTTTATGAGTGTACTGAGGATAGCTGTCAAAAAATTTGTGAACTTTGCGAGTAGGAGTGGATGTGCCAGAATCGATCTGTTCTTGGGTGGATCGGCCGACGGTTTGCCGACCAAAATTGAACCATTGTATCGAGGTGTTTTGACAGCCGAGGTAAATGGTTTGTAGAATAGGGTTCCAGGCCAAAGAGAAAAGATCACCTGCTCCGGTCTCCAGATAGGGGTTGAGGACATAGATCGCGGCAAACGTCTCTGTGGACCATATCTGACCTGAGTCAGGTCATGGACGATCGCGGTAAAAAATCAAGCACCTACCCTAACAGTACTATCACCTACGAAACGTCAGAAGACCTGATTTGAGAGAAGCGCACGATTCCTACCCGAAGCGCTGAACAACCATTTCTTCTGTTCCGCGAGCACCAATGCGAGTATGCTTCCCGTATGACCACGGAGACTAGTTTTGAGTATGTAAGATTCCTTGTCCCAGACCTATTGACGCTGACGTTAAGGAGTTGATCAAATAATGTCACGGAAGTAGACTGACCGAAATATCTTGGCATTGGCCTCCGACGAAGATGTGCCGAGCATCAGCCATCAGACTGAGAACAGACTTGTTTTCATCGCCCAAAGAATGTAGGGGTCTGGGGGATGATAGAGAGGGTGCTGGTTTGCTGACGGACGCTGCAGAGTTGGACATGAGCCGAGTAATGACTGGGGAGGCGTAATTTAAACGGATCGAGAATCGACGTACGCCAGGGCACTCTTACGTTCATCTTCCCCATACCAGGACCGCGGTCGCGTGAGCGGCCGGACTTTGTGCGGGATCTGGGTCGTCTCGCGCGTGAAAACCAGATGAGAAGGATTCGGCCTGACTGGATACTGGGGCGAAGCAAAGGCTGCTAGTAAACGAGTCACTTTTAGAAATCGATAAGGTCTTCCACTAACCACCACCTGCCACGCTCCGAACTCGAATGGCGTCAGAAAAGGCGAAGCTGGCGAAAGATAAGGTGAGCGACGGAGAACCCAGCCGGTTTCTTCGAAGTGACACTCGGGCAAGGGGAATGCCGCGTTCAAGGCCGCTGACTATCCCACCGCGATTGGCCACTACACCGACGCAATCCTTGCCGACAGCACCGACCCCACGTTCTTCCTCAACCGGGCAGCGGCGTATCTCAAACTAGGCAAGTACGTCCGTGGCGAACCCATACCAAAGCTGCTCCATGCAGCTAATCAGTTACTCCGTAGATCCGAGGACGCGGAGAGGGATTGCACTAAAGTTTTAGCGCTGAACCCCAACAATGTCAAAGCACTCTTCCGAAGGGGTCAAGCGCGGAAAGCTCTTGGGAACCCGGACGACGCTCAGGCAGGTATGGAACAATATCAAATCAAACCCGATGATCGTTCATCCGTTCACAGACCTGGACAAAGCCCTCGCGCTAGAGCCTGCGAACGAATCGGTAAAGAATGAAATACTCGAGCTTGAGAAGCTATCACAGCAACGGACGCTTAAACAGCGCTCCAAATATATCGTAGGTCTTTACCCTTGCAAGGACGTCGGCGATGAGCTGGATTCCCATTCGTAGGCTGTTGACACGCCCCCGACAACCACTCCAAAACGACGCCGAGTTCCCATTGAGATAGTTGAAGGTGATACACACCCATCCCATGAAGCACGGATCACTGCGCCCCCGGAGACCAAAGATACGGGTCTGCTTCAGCCAGTTTCATCGCGCTCACTGAAGCAAGAAAGCAAGCCAACTACAACAGAGGCCCCCCCGTCCAAGCCGCAGACGTTTGTGGAAGCCAAGCAGGCGCGCGAGGAGTCTAAGCAGGTCAGAGTGTCAGGTGGGGTATTCCGTCATACAGGAAACCACACCATCATTACCAGGACGCCAAGCGAGACTGCCTCTTCCAAGCGAGAGTCTACCCCACGACCAACATCGAGTAATACAAGTACACCACAATTCCCAAAGCCACTCGTGACGCTATTTCAGTTTACCAAGTCGTGGGAGTCTCTACAATCTGACGCGGACAGATGGAATCTCATTCGTGTAAGTTAGTTACTCTTGCAAAAACGCCTCCGAGAAGCTCATTTGATCTTTTCCAGACAATCTCCCCATCTTCTATCCCAGCACTATTTCAAGTCTCATTGGAACCGGAGTTGCTTAAATCCATTTTACACACATTTCAGGCCGTACTCGAACAGGATTCGGCTCCGGGCACGAGAGATAGCGTACGAGATTACCTGCTGGCCCTCACCAAAGTTCAAAGATTCGGGACGGTTATGCTGTTCATGGATAAACAGGAGAGGCAGCTATTGGAGTTGTTACGCAAAAAGACATGAACCCTGCACATTCGTAGGATTATCCAGTGCATATTGCATCGTATAGCGGTTCGGAAGCCCTGTGTAATGACTGCAGTAATCTGGTCATCGAATGTTGTACTGCATCTTAAAGATATCGATAATCGTCGAATCTTCCGCCGACTAGCATCCACTGCCACACCGGAAGGAGCTCGGGTTTTCATCTGCATGGTTTCTATGGGGAAAGTCCCACACCTGCCACTAACCGCCAGTTGTCCTCGTCGCCTACTAATTGCCGGACATGTCTACTCCATCCGATGAGCCCCATGCCAACCTCGGTGTCACTCCAACTGCCATCGCGGATGCTATTCAAGGAGCGGATGACACAAACCTACAGGATCGAACTCCTCAACGAAGCCAGACGATCACCGGTGAACACGGCGGACTACTCGAGGTGTTCAAAGCAAACCTCGTTCAAGCGGGTCTCTATCAACCTCCAACCGACAACTCGGAAGTACAAGTGGGTCACGATGACGTGACTCTTATGTGCGTGTCTATCTTCCCATTCTCCCGGAATAGCCTTTGAAAGCATACGTCTGATATCCGCGTATTGCAATATAATATGCCAACTTCAAAGGCGTTTTCTGCGCGCACGTCGCTTCGACCTCAACAAGGCGCAGAAGCAATTCGCCCGTGCAGAGGCGTGGAGAAGGCAACACAACGTCGATGAGTTGTTTAAATTGTTCGACACTGCTGAGCTGGAATCGGCACGGAGGTTCTACCCACGCTGGACTGGGCGCCGAGACAAAGTATGACCCCTTTTCCCCCCCTTTTCCCTCGATCCGGTTCATTTGACATTGGCGCTGAACTTTTCACGACCGACGCTGTCTGTAGCAAGGTCTACCGGTGTATGTCTACCGACTAGCTTCCCTCGATAGTTCGTTGCGCCAGGAGTTAGACGCGGTTCCACCAGAAAGACGGCATCAGCGCATGTACGTCGGATTCGACAACCCACCATGCATAGTCACGGGTGGCTGAGCGCCTTACCGCTAGTGTCGCACTCTACGAATGCATGCTCCGCTTCGTGTTACCCCTCTGTAGCCACGTACTTCACGAACCATCGACACCGATATCCTCCGTGACGACAATCATAGATCTAGAGGACGTTTCGCTGGCCGCCATGTGGTCTCTCCGAAACCACCTCCAACAAGCGTCCACAATGGCCACCGCCAACTACCCAGAAACGCTGAATACCACCGCCATCGTAAATTCCCCGTCGTTCTTTCCTACTATATGGAATTGGCTCAAGGTACGCACTTCGAGAATAAGCCCATCCTGTCGTATATGTCAGACGTTGACTTGCGCGACATGTTTCGACCCTACTGATAGGGTTGGTTTGACGAGGGTACTCGTCGGAAGATGCATGTCCTGGGAAAAGATCCTGGTGATGCACTTCGCGAGTTGATCAGCGAGGAAGACTTGCCAGCGTCCTATGGCGGTAAATTGAAATGGGTCTTCGAAGATGAGCCATGCTTGGATAATGATATCCAGACGGTCATTGGCGAGATGCCAAAGGGGCCAGTCACCTTCATCGATGGGAGCGTCGTGAAACCATAACGGTTACGCAATACATCTCAGGTAGAGATACAAGTCAAGTGTACATGCATGGATGAGGATTTTGAGCGACGAAGCCAATCACTGTTATATATGATCGTGCAGTCGCCAAAATGTATCCGGACGGGTTGGGACATCGAAAAAAAAGGCTCCTGAGCAATTAGATTCCTACTGGTATTGTCCAGACAGTACAATACATTAATGCACAGAGGATAATGATATATGTGTTTGAAAAACGGGAACTCGAAGGACAACAACAGGGAGATCACTCGAGGTCGTCTTCAGGTTCAGCCACTACACCGTCCTCATTCCAAATTTGAAGGAACTGCACATGGAAGGAACGTCAATAGTCGATCTATGCAAAAAGAAGCGCCTTATTTACCGTCGCTCTTTGCCCTGCCAAATGCTCGGGTAGGATAAGGGGTGCCATGGCGAACGGCAGACGGTCCCAAGATATCGGAGACTGATGGCGTTTGATAGCAGGTTTGTCTCCAATGGCACTCTTCTTTCCTGGAACGAATTTACTGCATTTTCTAGGGCTACGATGAGTCAAGACCACGAAAGCTCACAAGTTGACTTACTCCTCGGATAGACCATACAACCCCTTCAAGTGGGATTTCAGCAGCATCACAATACAGATTATAATCGAGGTTCTCAGGACGTCGATGTTGAGGTTTAACTCCAGTGGGAGTTGTAGTGCGGGGTTCTATAATATTCATAAGCGACTGCCAACGATCCCGTCGTTCGTCTCACCATCACATGGGTACCATTCGGGATGGACTGTTGTTGCGGTTCATGGAGCTGAGCGAGCAGATTTGAAGGAGAAACGACCTCTATGAGTTGCATTCCTGAAGTGGATAAAATAGACGTGAGGTGTTTGACGACAGTGAGTACTTCCTCTTGAGTCTTGTAATCTAGAGTAGCAAAGTTTTCGGCCATGTAGCGAGAAAAGTCAACATCATCCTAAGGGTTGTTGTTGAGAATGAGAGGGGCAGAAATATGTGAGGACGCATTTTCACCTGCGATGATTTCAATGCGGTCGGAATGTCAAATGCTTTAACCAACGCTCTCAAGAAATCCTGTCGAGGGGCTCTTTTTTCACGAATTAGCGAGTACCATCGTTGCAACAAGGCAGTTGGCTCGGGTTGCATACGATAACCTGCAGCGACCAAATTAGTGTTGTCAAAAGAATCGCGAGTCCACTGACCTTGGACGTTATTTGGCGAAATCACCTTCTGGTAATCGAACGACTGCCTTGCACTGACGATAAAGCGAGCGTTGAGAAGACTCATGTGCTTGTTGTACAGAATGGCGTGCAATGCATTTGCTCGGATGCTCGTCGCTGCAATAGGGCTCGTTTCGAGGGCGACAATGATCGGGAAAGACTGTTCTTTTTGGTGGCATCACTAACCCACGCGATTGCTTACATTACATACCTGAAGCGGGTGTGCAAGCCCTTGTTTGACGGTGAAGGTTAGAATGTCAACAGCAACAGCCTGTATTTGCGGGTTCTGAGAGAGCGCAGCGTCCAAGATGGGAGAAATATAACGTTGAACAACCGCGGAGCTGACCCTTTTCAAAACGTAAGTTATCATCACGTGTATCGGAAGTAACCAGTCTTACCCAGAATCTGCAAACCCTTCCGTATTCCCAACAAGTTCTGCCATATCCACAACGCCATCACCCTTTCCTTGCCCTGCGGCTGGAAGAGCGAGCGTTAACAACACGAAAGTTTTGTAGCGTGTATTACTCACCCTTGCGCTGTTCGGCATGCTTCGCCGCTTCAGAAACCAGGAAATCTTGCATGATCCTCAGTAACCGTCCTCGGCTTTCTTCATCAGAAGAAGCGAAAATCGCGTCCATAATCACAGCAGACCGTTCCAACGTCATCAAAGTAGGCTGAGCGCGGAACAAAAAGCCTTGCAAGGAATGCAATAAGATCAGTCGCACGCAGAACGTGAAAACATACCTAGACACTGCAAGATCCGTCCCTTGAGACCGGGATCGTTGTATTTTCCGTAGAGGGAGAGAAGGCTGTTATAGACGTGTTCCACAATAGGTCCCTATCACGAGTAGTAGTCAGAAGAATTGTCATTAATCAGTGGGTTTAATTACCTCTGCGACGCTATTCAATTCGGCCGCAAATTCTGCAAAGACTTAAATCTCCAGTAATTTTAACAAATATTGTACTCACCAGGTCGTTCAATGCGGAGATGATCAAAGTCGCAATGCTCTCCGAGTAGAGACACGATAAAGATGAGGATAGATAATGTCCGTGTCTCAACAGCGGACATTGCCCCGCTATTTCGGACGATAGCTTGGTGAAGACGGGCTGCGAACGCGTGAGGGTCACCCGAGTGCTTTGGGACAAAAGGCTCACCATTGCACGACTTCAAAAGAGCAACGAGTCGATGGAAGTCATGTGTGAGATGCTGTACCACTCCACATATGCATGCAACGCTTTCTTGTAAGCACTTGGTAAAAAGTCAGACGTGCTCGATGGACTTGTCGGCTCGACCTACCACCACACCACCAACGTTCGACGGCTTCACGATCATGGGTTGCAAAACCAACTGTAGCTCCTGGCCAAACTTGACCGCGGTCTTTGGCATATGGGGAATTGATATCCGGAAAACTCGGAGCAGGAAGTCAGTCACGGCCAACTCCTCGGGCTACGGAGTGGAATTAGGACATGCGGAATACATCAACGGGTTTGTACGAACGGAGGCAGGGTTCTTCAAGTATGGAAGTAGCGTGGAAGCATTGCTGCCAGACAGTACAGACGGATATGCGGTTGCAAACAGATAGAGCGTTCTGATGCAAGATTGAACCGTCTGGAATACGAATCAGCCTAGGAACAAGATAACGCTTTTACCAGTCACCCAACACTCACAAAACCGGGAAGATCGGAAGCATCGACGAGACCATCAATCAAGGTTTCACATATCTCAGAGTACTTCGCATGCATAAAGGGAGCATCCGCAGGATTTTGACTCGACATAATCTTATGAAGGAGATCTTCCAAAGGAGATTGCTTATCCTTGAAGTAAGCAGACACGCCCATGATAACAGACACTTTCAAGAGCAGAGAGGTCTTGTCCTGAGCGCCGCTTGATGACGGTGGCTTTCCCTTGAAAGTGACAACTTGAGATGGTGCAGTCTGGAACCACAACTCCTCGACTGTCTTGACGGCGAGGTCCTTGACAGTGTCATCTTCATCCAGCATTCGCAATACAAGCTTTGTGCAAATATCGACGCGACGCTCCATATCCTCAGTAACGCTGTAGTATTGCTTGAGCAACTTGATCACACGCTTTCGCACCCCAAGTCCAGTGTCCTGTAGCATCAGAATCAGCGAACTGTTGTCAAGGGGGACGATGAAGCAGATACCGCTATACGGTCAGCAATTCTCGAGTAGTAATCACCGACCACTTCGGGCGATTCTATCATGTATCTACCGATCAACTCTACGGCAGCATCTCGGACAGCTGGAGAAGAGTCTAGAAGGTGCCCTTCAATGGCTCGTCGTACGTTCGCCTGTCTTGTATTATATAAATGCAGATGATGATATTGTGTACCTGCTTACCGTGGAAAGAATACTGGAGTCGCTGGTCACGATCTGGCCAAGAGCTCGCAATGCTTTGGTCCGCATGAACACAGGCGGCGCGTCAAGAGCCATCAGCACCACGTTCAGTATAGGTCCGAAAGAGCTCCTGAGATTTTGAACCGTGCCAATTTCCTCTGCAAGTTGGTCAACACGAGCTGCTTCTTCTTCGGATCTAGCAAAGCATAAAACACTGAGACAGGCCGTGTTGATACATACCCACCCGACATCGAAAACATCACTACCACGGTTTGTCCACACTTCAGATAGGGCATTCCGAAGCTTCACGGAAAGAGTGAGTGTCGATTTTTGTGCACGTCCACCGTCATCTTGGGGTAGAGTGCCACGCAGCACTCGTAAGGCGTTTGCAAGTTCATGACCCCACATTGCAGAAGTAAGTTCGCGGGCGCTCTGACGTCCGTAAAGGGTTATAGCTCCGAACTTCATTGTAATTTACGACGTACTTCGTAGGCTTGATCATCAGAAGAACGTTTCACCAAGTGAAAAGATATGGCTTCATGGCGAGTCAAGAGCGCTTCGAAGTCTTGCATATTCTCCGTCGAGAGAATCTGTGGAACTTGACTATAAGACCAGTTATCTCAAGACACGAGGCGCATACCTCGTCCAGCGGGACGAGTGGATTCCTGCCACTCCGCTGCCGAACCTTTATAGCGCTTGATCGTAATCGAGCAGCGATGACCCCCAAATGATCCAAAGCTATTGCTTTCGCCGCGTTAGTGTCTATCTGAACAGTCGTCTTTACGTCATCCAGTGAAGCTACCTGGGGAGGAAAGCCCGCTAAATCGCATGACAAGTTGTGGCCAAATAACCATACCATAAATTTACAAATCACACTCAGAATCAAACTTGCTGCTGGCCACTCCGGCCAATATAGGACAACCAGGAGGTCAGAGATTAGGTTATCGAGGATGATTCGATACTCGGCCTCGTTTGAATTCTTCGTCAGCTTCCCTTTCCCAGACCTAGACATGTGATGAATGTCTGCAAGCGGACACGCGAACAGGAACGTACCTCTGTGTCAGAAAGAGAACGATTGTCTTCGCTGCATTGGTGGCCGAGTCCAGGCCCGACATGTACAGTTGTATCTCCTGGTGTCATGAGCGTAAACAAAACGCGCAGTACCCAATCTTACGCACCTCCACGTCCTGTTCATCAAAAACGATATCTTTCGGCTTCTCCGTCGTGCTATCCTGATTCCGTAGCGCGCGATTTTGACGGGTTTTGGATATCCTTCGTGCAGCTATTCGAACATCGCGTGCCGACGTCTGTACGAGTTGAAGAAGTAGGGCGGACACTGTACGTATTGAACGGCCGTCACGTAGACTGCACATATATTATCAACGATGGAGTGCGATTTTTCAAAAAAAAAGTACCGACCGGAACTGTCCAGCTTTCTTGTGACTGTTCGACAACTTGATAAGTGACGACAAAATCTCTTCAATGATCCATGACCGTTGATCCTCGTAGTTTGCAAAGACCTTGAAGGGATTAGTTAGCTGAACTCTACTACCAACGAGATGCTCACGCTTCGAATGACTGAAAGAGCATCGAGGCGAAGGCCTCTCATGGCGCTGCTTCCCAATGTGCTCAACACGACATTCTCCCGCTTACCCTTCGTGTCACTTTCGGCGGACTCGACAACAAAGAAAGGTCCTATGGCGATATAAACCGCTTGGATGATGATTGCATCAGACATGCTGATCCCATCCGCGGAAAATAGGGAGTTAATGCGAGGAAGGGCGGCAGCGAGGGCTTGAAAAAGCTCGGTAAGTAGCCTCCGCAAGTCTCCACTGCTAGAATGTGTGTAGCGAAGTATGCAATTAAGTTGGGGGGACGCTGCTCCACTGGCTCCTGTGCCCTCCACAAAAGGATAGACGACCATAGTGAGCTGGTTCTTCACAGTGCTGAGGCAAGTCGTTATCAATTCCTCCGAGTAAAGCTGCCGTGCAACTGAATAAGCCGAGCAGAGTCTCGTACCAAAGTCACGAACCTGTTTTGTGATGTTTTCACCACTCAAGAGCGCCATACAACATTCCGCAGCGAGAATGCTATCCCGACAAACCTCTAATTGAACGGCTAACTCATGCACGTCTGAGTCTGTAAGTTTTTGCGAGTGTGGGTCATGCATTGTGGAACCATCCTCCTGTACATCTACACCATCGGCGGGCGCCTTTTGACCCTTTTTCGATTTGCTGGGTGACGAGGGAGCCGGAGGATGGTGAGTCGAGGTGCGTAGAGGATCCAAATCTTCTCCTGTCTTGATTGAGCGCTCTAAAATCTTCATTAATCTTGACAAAACCGGGGTTCCGATATCTCCAAGCGCGTCCCGTGCCTTAAACCCAGAGCTAGCATTGGTGACAACCTCGCGCGTTGTACGCCTAGATCTCTTAGAAGGACGAGCCAGCTGACTGATGTACTTTGTCAATTTTCTTACGATGCTTGGCTGGAGATGTGGATGGTTGCAGTCAATCGTGAGGTGAGAAAAGTACTCCTTTGGAAGGTCAGCAGGTTCAATATCAGCTGCAAGAGAATCTTCTGCCTCGAGTATGTCCTCAATCAAGGTGTTGAGCTTCTCAAGAGGAGCTGTCGTACACAGAAAGTCAATGGTACTGTTCTTCAGGAATCGGTTTATAATACCTCGCTCATCTCTGTCTCCAATGCGCCGAGCGGAGGATTTGGCGCTAGCATGGATGCCGTGACGCAAATAATCACCATCCTCATCAGCAGATTCGTCTCCAGAGGCCTGATCACCAGAATATTTTGACGACTTTGTGGAGGGTGTCTTCCAAGTGGGCGCAGGAACGTTGACATATGCCAACACTTGACGGGATGATTTTGATGACTTGTGAGACGGCGTTTCACTTGTGGACCTCCGGATGGAAGGCGAGTTGGTGGGGTTCGCCGCATGTATGCGCTTTTGGGAAGGGGTGATGAGTTCATCTGGAGATTTACGTTTCCTAGGGGTTACAGAAAGTTGGGAAGCGGTTGGGGGAGGTGGTTTCGGAAGGAGCGAGTCTGCTTTTGAGGGTGAACGCTGAGGGGTGCTCGCTGGTTGGATGGGCTTTGGGGTGCTTGTTGGCTGGATGGGCTTTGGGGTGCCTTCTGGCGGGATAGGCCTTGAGTCCAAGAGTTGGGCGGAACGATTGAGGAAATCCTTGAAGAAGGGACCCGATTCCTCTGGTTTATAGATACGCTGCTGTGCTTTGGCTTGATTGGGGTAGCCGAGAGCAAACGCGAGCGAGGAGGACGAGGAACGGATGCCAGGCGGGGGTGGTGTTGGATAGGCCGATGTTGGATTGAACCGCTGGAGAACGGAGTTGGCTATCGCCGGCGGGTTATGGGAGTTGGAGGGCGCGAGGGTCCAATTAGAGGGAGCGGAGAAGTTGTATTGGCTGGTGCTATCGCGACAGGGTGTTAGTCAGTAAGACAGGCAAGACGGATGAACACGCACGGTGTGCCATAGGAGAGATACCGAACCGACTCGTCCCTGGTAGCCTGCCAGTACTGGGAGTGTTGGGCAGGTGTAGAAGGGTCGGAGAGATAGGTAAGCTCGCGAGAGTACTCTGATAAGGGAGAACAGGACGCTGGATGTGCCTGATAGGAGATGGCGTGGAAGGCAGAGTAATTTGCATGCATATAGGTCGGGGGTGGGGCGGGGGTGGAGAGATTGCTCATATGCCTCGTCACTGTTTGCATCTGGTCAGCACGGAAAGCACAGACAGACGAAGGACGTACCATGTGCAGAGGGCGTCGCGGAGGCGGTCGGGTACGCGGCAAACAGCCTGTGGGCGTCGTACACGGCGTCGGGGGCGTGTCCGTGCGCGTGGGGGTGGATGCCACCGCTCGCGGCTGGATCGGGCGAGTACGTCGCCTGCGACCCGCGGCCGTTCGCATACCAGTCAGACTGTCCGCTCATCCCAAGTCAGAACTGAACAAATCATGCCGTAGTAGCCTCACATTGCCGTGACGCGTCATGTCACAGTCACACATAGTCACATCTAGCTACCTGTCCTCCTCCGCTTCCTCGATGCAGTGCCCTCCTCGACTGCTGCTTGGCGCTTGTGCTTGATCCCGGCCATTCTCATAATATCACTCCGCTTCTCCCTGTCCTTTTCTGCCTTCAACGTCTCCTCCTTTGCGACCTTTTTCCGGTGTACCTCTTTCCTCTCGTGTTGTTTCTCCTTCCGTCTCGCAACCTGATCCTTCCGCAACGCTCTGATCTGCTGCAAAAGCGCAACGGCTTTCTTCTCCTCCGGCTCCATCACCACAGCACGCTGTTGCATGTATGTCTTGGTCCCCTGTGCTTTCATCGACCTCGGCTTCGATGCATACGGTAACGAGGCTTGTAGCTTTCTAGGTATCTTGAACGGATTAAATCGTCGCGGTGGACGTTCGACAGGCTTGTAGTGCGAGTTGACGTTTAACGGCGTCTTAACACCCTCATCTCGTCGCACTTGGCCCGTGAGCCGCATACCTTGCCATCGCGATTTATCCGACAGGAGCAACGATGTCACTGCATTATAGAACTGGCGAGGCTGGATCGAATACCATGCTCGCAAGAAAATGATGTCTATCATCCCGTTTGTCAGCCGTCAGCCCCGTCACGTCGACGTCAAAGGTGACGGCTCACCACTCATGAGTACTTTATCTTCAAACGTCGCCCGGAATGCACCCTCGGGCTTCGAGAGCGCTTTTTTGACCTGACCCCGAATCCCTGAAACAGTTCGAATATTGGCCCCTTCGAATTTCGCGACTTCAAGCGCACTCGTAAACATGTCCTTGACGAAGGCCGTATTCTTGAATATCTTGAAAGGAACTCCCGTGAGCTTCAGTTTTTTCACTATTTTCGTCGACCGGTCAACGTCGAGAACCACACCTGTGGCCGATACCCTGAATCCAGCGCTATCTCCATTCAGTGAATTGAAAGCACAAAAACCACTATTTGGCGGGGCAACAGGGCCATAAAACGTTGCGTAACAGTGCATGTGTTCTGGAGTGTACTTGAGCATGCGCATACGGATGGAGTGATCATCAAGAGAGTATATTGGGATTGTCTGGAAACGTCGCCACCCGAGCGAAAAGATAAGTGGATCATTGGTCTTGAGGGTCTTCCCGAACCAACGGTGTCGCTTTATGCGCACTTGAAGGTATCCAAAGCGTTCCTCGGCCGGGAATAAGCCTCCAACAATAATGGGATAATGAGGATCAAAGTTCTCGATCATCTCGCACGGAACGGAGGAGAGCTCAATGCGGACGTAAGTTCCTGGTCGATAACCTTCCACCAGCGTACGCGCTTCGGCGTCGATACCCTCAAATTCTGCTCGATTGAGTTGGAGTTGGCGATTCAGCTCGTCTTTCTTTTCGTCGTAAAAGTCCATTTTACTTCCTTCTGGATCGTCGTATTGCTGATCGAACTTGCGTTTGAGTTCTTCCTTTTTGGCAGCGAGTGTCGCAGCATCGGTGGTTTCGGACTCTCCGCCCTCCGACTCGTCCTCGTTTTGCTCTTCTGCACCACCAGTCGCGGATTCATCTCCAGTGATGAAGAGCGAACGTATCGAGGCAAGGTTTTCTTCGTCCTCCCATTCCTGCAGGCTCTCAGGCAATAGTGGCTCTTTAGTCATGTCAAGTTCATCGCCATACGACTCAGCTATTTCTTTGGGATGGAAGAAGTCATCGTTTTCCCCAGGCTCAGAGTCACTGTCTGCGAAGGCGAAATCTCCGTTCTCCACTTCCCCAGAAAGTTCCTCCAAGGGTCTCGCGGCGTTGCGGCGTGCAGCGCGTCCATTGTCGCCACGCGACGTCATCAAGGTATCATCCTCGCCGGGGCCGTCATCTTTGTCAGAGTCCACGTACGGGTCTTCGCCATCCTCTGAGGCTACCTCGTCTAGCTCGCCCCCGTCTCCCGAGTCCTCATCCGACCAGTTACCATTTTCGTCGTCGTGCTCATCCTCACCCGTGCTATCGCTGACGTCAAGCGAGTGGGACGTTGTGCGAACGCTGAGGCCTTTAGATGACGATCCAAGTAATCTGATCTGACTCCGAGAGATGCCATCCCCAAGGGTAGCATCGACGTCCTGTAGATCAATGACCATCTGTTCTCCTTCTCCTGGAGGTGCCGAGTGAGACGCTGAGATAACGGCGTCAATTAGCGATTACGCTCCATCGTGAACGACCTACAATCTGCTGGCATACGAGTAAAGTTGCCAGGGACATTAATCCAGACCGAGTCTTTGTCGTACATGACACCTCCGACGTCGCTCATCGGTGCATGCACAAGCAACTTCTTCTTTTCGCTCAATTTTCTCCGTTTCTCCGAGTCTGCGTCAGGGAGGGGACAAGGATCGCCTAGGAGAGTGACAGACGTCATATTGAGATCTCCAATACCCGGTATGTGAATTTTCGTGCTTTGACGGAGGTTGGTGCCCCTCAGGTAACCATACAGCGTCACTGTCCGATCACATTTGCCTTTGGACGCGCGGATCGTTTCGCGCGATGTAAGATCTTCGATACGATCTGCCAAAAGGTATGGATGACTATTTCGAAAAACGAGCGGACGGAACTTCATCACGCTGATAAACCGAGAGAGGTTGAGGATTTCGCTGTCGGGATACCGACCGTTGAGGACACCGGAAAGATAAAAGAGTTTTGCGCCCTGGTAGATTTCTGTCCAAAACCGCTTTTTGAGCGCTTTCTTGGTGTCCTTGAGGGTGGACTGTTTCTTAATGAGGTCGAGATGGGAGAGGACGCCGATGACTTTTGGAAATCCGTGGGATTGTAATATGTTGAGGAACTCGAAGGTTTCCTGTGCACAACGTCATGAACGGGTAAGGGGGTTGGTAATGATTGAAGAGCAGACCATTTCGAAGCCAAACGAACCATCGACCATGAGGAGAACCAAGTCGACGACCTTGCCTATGTCGATCATGGAGTTCAGGTCATTATTACACTCGATGAAAGTCAGTCGTCGCTTTTTCCCTCCAACAACGGTTATGGGCCCTTTGGCTTCTTGTAGGGTTTGTTTCGAATATCGACGAACGAGGCTCTTGAGAAGGGTAGTCTTCCCAACACCCGGAGGCCCCACGATCGCGACAATGATGGGTGGCGGTGTGTCGTCGGGGGTCCTGTCGACCAAGGGAACATGTAGGCGAGTCTGATCACGCTCTGCATTTCTACGACCTTGTCTGTCAGCTCGTCTGCCAGACTTGGGTGCAAAGGCCTGGGCGGCAGTGAAGTTATGAGGCTGAAACCAAACAATTCACAGATAACGCACTTTTTCGTTGAATCCAGATTGTTGCTTTCTCTTGCCCTTTTTTTCCGCCTTTCCCCCAGACTGAGCAGGCCGGTGTGCCTTGTGGGTCTGTTGCTCCATGGGAATCGTACAAGGTCTTCTCGAGGCTTGCTAGAAAGTGGACAAGCAAATTCGGCAAGTGACCCAACATTGGGAGGTCGAATACGCTCACGTGACTGACGCGTTCCACCGTGTCAACTTTGTTTGCTTTTTCCGTCTGGCGATCTCGCCTGCTCGCTGTTCTGCCGCTTCGACTCTCTTTCTTTGCTTTTGCGTTTTCTCTTGTAATCTGTTTCTAGCGACACCTCAGATGGCTAGGAGGTCATCACGCCGTGATTTCAGCATCCCTGGGGATGAACTGGAACAGCACCGCATCCAACTTGAACACAACTTGCAAAACACCGATCTATCTCTTCATCTATCTTCTGTGCCGGACGATGACTCCGGCGACAACGAATCTCTGGAGTACCCAAGACATGATTCCGTACCAGAACACTTCCCTGCATTTGCCTCATTTGATCGACATACCCGGGAAAATATGGATCTTGACGCCAGCCGCATTCACGCGTGGTCTATCCATGAGGATGAGGGTATCGCCCCATACGATGTTCGCACTATGTCAACTGCTGCTCATCATGCGAGTGCCGTCACCATTACCGCAGGACTTGGCCGGGGTGGGAGGAAGGAGCCAAGCATCAGCGGCGCGGAATATGACCCTGAACGCCCCCTCCAAGATATCATAGCTGGTATGGTGCATGAACTCAAGTGTATCATTCCATACTAACTTCTGACCATGTCATCGTCATCCATTTCAGCCTGTCCCGCAGATTCCGATGCAGACGAGGCAGAGAAGTCGCAGGATATCTCCCGTCCCAAGTTATCGGAAACGCTGCAACGTGTCGGTTTCTCCCCTAGACGTCCTCGTGGTGGCCAGCCCCGAGCCTCACAACACGCATCACATGGGATGCCAGCGCCATCGAATCGCCATGCAGACGCGAATGTTTCTCGGCGGAATATGACTCCCCGAGCACGCAAAGCTACGGTCTCTTTTGATACCACTGCCACTCCAATTCGCAGACACGATCGCCGCGTGCACCTTCCAGACGTCACGGGTCTGACAAACGCTGTGATTTCTCCGGCGAAGGGTAACTTGGAACGGTATGGCCTCCGTGGTCCGGGCTCTAAAGAAGTTGAAGGTAACTCCATCAAATCATTGTTTCGTGAAAGAAAGTTGATCGTACGACCGAAAGCTCGTCTTGTGGCATCACTCAACGCGCTTCACACAAGGTTGAACCACTTGGAAACAGAGAATAGTATTGCACGCCGTCGCGTCAGAGAGCTCGAGTACGAGCTTGAAGAGTGTAAACGTGATGTCGTCAGGGAACGCACGCGGATTATGGACTCTCAGGATGCGATAGACACCAGTCCCTCCCGCATAGCAGCGCCATCCACCTCTCGGGCCAAGGGAAAGGAAAAGAGACACAAAGACATGGACCCCCACGCGTCCAAATACTTCGAAGTGGTCCAGGAGAAGAAAGGTGATTGTAGATCCAATTATGTGCATTCATCTTGTTGATGTATCGCAGCGCTAGAAGCACTCATCACGACACTGAGGTCCCATCTCACCCGCGTCACGTCTGACTTATCCTCTCAACAGCAGTTGCTCGAAGAACTTCGCCGTTTACGGGAATCGGACACTCTTTCACTGACAGAGAAGGCACAAGAAATTAACCAGCTTAGAACCGAAGTGGAAAGACTTGCTGGTGAAATAGAAGTCCTGCGTGGAGTCGTTGAAGAGGGTCTCAATGAACGGCGTCAGGGACGCGACGCAGTTCTAAGTGAACAAAGCGACCTTCCATTGGACAGCCCTGCCGTCGATCCTCGTCGCTCCCTGCTCCCAGTCACTAAATCGCCTGAACCTTCGGTCAGAAGATTTATCGACGACGAAGAAATAGATCGAATATCGGTCGATCTGGACGAACGTCGCTCAGAGCGAGCATCTAACTCGTCGGTCCAGAGTTCTCACTCGGGGAATGACTTGCCATCGTCCGACAAGAGCTGCGCCAGTACACATTTACGTCGCCGCGTTGAGGATCGAACCGTGAAGCTCGATGGTGGAGGAAAATCTAATCCACCGTTCCCTACAATCAACTCGGAGCGTATGGAGCGTTTGTTCTTCTCTGCACGAGCCCACAATGCAACTTCGTGTCGAATGTGCAGAGGCCACCACCACTCCCATCGCCATGGCGCCCGCCGAGACAATCATGAAGTTCCAGATGATCGCCATGAGGACAAGGTCGAGGATTTCGATGAAGGTATTGAACCGCGACCCCAGTCTGACCACCCATGCGAGATCGACCAAGGAGTCAGACGTACGTATACGATCGAAGAGATTCTCGAGAGGATGGATAGGAATGGTGGCACGTTGAGACCGGGGGATGTTCCACCTCAAACTGTGCTTGCGCGGGTCATTGGTGAGCTCGAAGACGAGTTTGCTCACTTCAGGGAGTATGTCCAGCCTTTATCTTTTGTCGTACTTTCGCTGATGGCCTTCCAATGCAAGAATCTACAGTGGGCTGGCTGAGGAATATAAAACGTTGGATTGTGCCACCCAAGCGACGAAGCGCCACGTCGTAGGTGATCGCTTGCGGGATGTGATAGAAGTTTTGGAATGCAAGGTAAGATTTCAACCTAGCAAGGAGTGCTCCCATTGCTTAACAACCTCTAGGGTAATCAGATAGCATCACTATATGGCCTATTAATTTTCAAAGACAAACCGTTCGAACAATAGTTTACTCAATAGACCATATTGTACTACATGATGGACTGTAAAATTCTAGTAGGTTCTTGGGGGGCTTACTGTCTTTTTCGGGCAAGTTGGCACTGTGAAAAACGTCGAAAAACACACAGCACCTTCGGCCCACCATATCTCCTTCAATGCCCACTTGGAGTTCATCGGAGACAATACCATTCAACTCGGATGAGCCTGGGGGAAATTGTCCAAGCTGACTAATGTAAAAAAGACAATGTCTTGGTATTTAAATTTTTAAATTTATTCATTTTTCTTCACTGGTCAAGTGCATCACAAAAATTGCAGATTCATGAGATTACAAAAGATTATGATATTTTTTATTGTCATGTATCATAGATCAGTTCTGTATATCAGATTTCAGTCACCCTTATTTTTCAATCTCAAAGTCCTCAATTTCCAAACTGGAAGCAGGCTTTCCAACCCAAGGGCTGTTTTTCTGACATCTCATGATAATGGGACATTCACAATCCTTGCTAGAGAAGCCCATATAACTCAAAATATCACAGCTCATTCTGATAACACAATGTATTCCATGGGTTACTAAGAAGCAGATGATAACACAATATTATTGAATAAGTGAGGTGACGATGCTATGGATACAAACTGTGGCTCTGAATGCTGTTGCAAAAGTAATAATAGTGAGCAGAAAGTGTGTGTGGACTTGCATTGAATGCCAGGCAGTATGTGATACTATTTGAAACTTTGACCTTGAGCCAACTGGCACATTGAGAAATAAACATAAGATAATAAAAGACCTGCTCACCTATGCATTAGCTCCATCTTTCCTCTGAGTATTTTTGCATCTGGAAGACCCTCCCTTGGAGCTTCCTTTGATAGTGTTTCACTTTCCCTTCTGTCCTGATAAGTTCTTGTTGTTGTTGTTGTTGCCCACCTTTCCTGACATCTCAGTGCCTTTGAGCTCAACCTCAGACAGATCACTGATGTTGTCTGTTGAAATATCTAGTTGACACTTGCAGCACTTGCTAGAGTCATTAGTATTTCCTTTTATGCTTGTCAATGCTCAGCTTATGCTTGGCTAACAGCATTTACTGGTAACTATCCTATTAGGCTGAACTAGTCCTAATATGTGCTATAGGTACTGAGATCTTGGTCAGATAGGACATATTTGCATCACCAGTCTTATGACTGGATGTGACCCTGCACAAGGTGTCACACTTACCACATGACCAACAGCCCCTTCAGGACATGCCATGCCCTAAACCCTATTTGATATAGGAAGCCATACAGGATGACAGCGGAACTCTGTGTCATGAGTCAAATACTTGGTCCAGATCACAGAACTTGTGATCCACACTATTTCCTTCTTAGTCAGATTAGGAAACCCCAGATCCAGATGTTCCAGCATAGTCTTGGACTTCTGGGCTATGCTCTTATCTTCTTATCTATGATGTCACTCTTCTTTATGACATTATATTTTATTCTTGCTATCTCTTATCATTTGATATAGAGATTGTTATGATTTTTTTCTTTTTCCTTTGCATGTTCCTCTTTCCCACTCATCATGTTACGTTTCTTTCTTCCCCTCTCTTTTTCAATACGTTTTAACGGACTTATTTTCTTTTCGCTCGATTACTCACCCCATCTCTGTCATCACCCGTTCCTCTCGCATCCTCCACTTACTTCGTAATCGAGCTTACATCCTCCATACTACCTTCTGTTCATTTCCGCTTCATTATCTTTCTCATACTCACACTTGCCCTAAAGTATCTCGAGTACTACTTAAACTCGACATCGATACCATGTACAATAAGCTAGATCTTACTTTCCTTCCTGTATACAAACCTTGTCTCTCGTCTTGAAACCTTGAAAGGTTTGAGCGCTGTTCAACAGCCTCTCCTTACTCTTGACCCTTGACCTATCACTTCGGGACTCTCTTCCCTTGCGATCCCTCGTCTCCATCGTCTAAGGAATCCCCTTGACGACCATCCTTGTCCGTCGAGCCAAGAGGAATCCCCCTTGTCAACGTCCGACTCCAGAACCTTTGACCCAACTCGTTGAACTTGTCCTTTACCTATTGAAAGTCTACGCTCGCAGCCTAACCACGGACCGAGCGTAACACATCACATGTTCCTTCTTTTCATCGTGTCACAATGATCACTTGGATCACACTTCCATTTGACCAGACCCTCTTACCAAGCTGTTGGAACCCCATTTGGTATCTTTCCATCTATGCATGACTCAGGATAACCCTTTGCCCCAATGCTCTTATGACATTGTCTCTTTGTCATCCTGTATACTTACTCTTCGCCCCAGTTCCACTTTCCTCGTTTAGGTTCCTCCCCACCATATATAAACCTGACGTAATCTATTCCATGTTTTTATCTTTGACCTACTTAGATTTTAGCCAATATACCTTATTACTTGGAACCTCAGTGACTCCTAAAGTTGTCATCCTACTTCTGAGTGGACACTCCTTGAAACCTTTGACCTGGATTGCCGTCCAGTCCCTTTGTAACAGTCTGCCATGCACAGACTTCCTTTGAACCCTTAATCTGGACCTCAATCTAGTTACCTTGAATCCTTGACTCAGACACCTGTCCAGTCCCCTTATCATAGTCCACTGCATCTGGACTCTTTTCCTTGAATCCTCACACAGCATGTGGATATAGGCCCATAAGTCCTGTCCTTGTCACTTCGCCACTTAGTCACCTCACCTGTTATGCTTGGTCTGTGGTTAGGAGACAAACGTAGACTGTTATGTTTCTCTCTTCCCCTCTCTTTTTCAGTACACTTTAATGGATTTACTTTCTTTTTCACTCGATTACTCACCCCATTCTTGTCATCATCCATTCCCCTCATATTCTCCACTTGCCTCATAATTGAGTTTACATCCCCCACACTGCCTCATGTTCATTTCCGCTCCATTATCTCTCCTGTACTCACATCTACCCTAAACTACTTTGAGTAGTACTTAAACTCAATGCAGATACCATGTACTATAAGCTAGATCTTACCTTTCTACCTGTATACAATCCCTCTCAAACCTTTGAAAAGCTTGAACGTCGCTCGACACCCCTCTCGCTTTTGCCTCCTCTTGACCATCGCCTTGGGACTTCCTTCCCTTGTGATCCCTTGTCTTCATCGTCCAAGGAATTCCCTTGACGACCATCTTTGTCCGTTGCACCAAGAGGAGTCCCCCCTTGTCAACGCTTGACCTAGAACCCTTGGTCCTACATGCTGAGCTTCCTCTCTATTGAAGGTTTACATTCGCAGCCTAACCATGGACCGAGCGTAACAAAAGATCTAGCTTCTCCTTCGAGGCTACCATTATTGTAGTTCCTCACCTACCTCGACCACCATGTCCTCCGCACCGACCCCTTCCTGGGGCAACCCTTACCAAGGAACCCTACCACCAAGAAAACCCAGAACACCGAGAGCCCACACCCCCTCACCTCCACCACCACCTTCATCCCCTACCCCCTCTCCCACACCCCCACCCTCACCCTTGCCTCCACCCACACCACCTATGGCCACCCCTGCCAAGGAACTCCGTCTCAGCGTTCCTGAGACCTACGATGGAGATGCCAAAACCTTCAAAGCATGGCTTGTCTCTGTCAGACTATACCTCATGATTAACAACTCCATCTATGACACCGACACCAAGAAGATCGCTTTCGCCTTATCCTTTATGAAGAAAGGAACTGCCCTAAGTTGGGCAACCACGTTCACTAACGAAGCTATTGACAATGGTACCTTCGGAACCTTCACCGACTTCTCCACCAAGGTAACCAAGGTGTTTCTACCTAGCAACCAAAAGAGGAACGCTCTTCTCGAACTCCAAACCCTATCCCTGGACAAGAATGTTCTCCCCTACATTAACGCATTCAAGGACGCTGCCCAGCTTAGTGAACTAATGGATGACGTGACCCTGATTTACTTCTTCGCTCAAGGGCTGAAGAAACCTTTGAAAGACCGCATCTTCTCCATGGACACGGTCCCCACCACCATAGATGAGTGGTATACCAAAGCAGAACAGTTCCACTCCCAATGAAACCACTCCCAAACGATCTCTACCCACAACCCTTCCTCCTCTTCCAAAATCCCCACCCGATTCCCCCATACCCCAACACACACGCCAAAAGACCCAAACACCATGGACGTTGACACCGTTTAAATTCCCAAATTAACTCCTGAGGAACGAAAGCGCTGCTTCGACCTCAAACTCTGCTTCCGCTGCAGAAAACCTGGACATGGATCGTCCAACTGCCCCACATTCCCCTCGAACCCCAGGCCCAAGGTTAGACAAGTAGCTGAGGAAATCCCAGAGCTGAAAGATGTGGAAGACGACGAAGAAGAGGGTATGGCAAGGATTGCCTTCTCCACTGAGGAGGATTTTTAGAATGGAGATGTCCTTCAATGCAACGATCTCCTAATGTGACGTGCGCTCCTGTAATAGTGTCCGCTACTCCCAAAGCCATGCGAATCCCTATACAATTGATCACTCCCTCGCACATGTTGAAAGCCATTGAAACCTGAGCTCTTGTTGACAGTGGTGCAGATATCTCCTGCATTGACTGGCAGTTCATCCGAAAACACTCCCTCCCCACCACGAAACTTGACGTACTGATCAAGGTATGAAACGTCAACCAAACTTTGAACAAAAATGGAGAAATCTGTTTCACCTGCTCCCTCTATCTCGACATCGGAGGAATTATACAATCCCATCTCTTCTATGTCATGTCGTGCGGCCGAGATAACATGATCCTCGGCGTACCTTGGCTTTACAGCACCAACCCCACCATCGACTGGGCCCACCAAACCCTCAACATCCCTTCCTCATGCGACCAATCCAAGGACTTATATGCCACCTACTCCCTCGACCAACAAAGACATGACTCCCACTTCCGAAAACCCACCCCCCCTCGTCATATCAATGTGGATACCATTTATGATGCATGACTTGTAGAGTACCTTGGACACCACTCCACTGACGACTATATATCCGCCGCCAGACACAATCGCCACGCATTCCAAATCATCTGAGGAGACGCGAAATGTTTCCTTCAGAACACCCCTGCGGTTGCCAGGCTCACCATAGCAACCAAGTTAGCCATGGCCGCTGAACAAGCCAAACTGAAGGCCAATCTTCCTGACGAATACAAAGACTTCACCAATATCTTTACCAAAGAATCTGCTGATCACCTCCCCCCATCCCGTCCCTATGACCACGAAATCAACCTCGACGACACATTCACTCCAAAAATTGGAAAGATATACCCACTCTCCCCAGATGAGATTAAAGCCACCGAAGATTTCATAGACGAAAACCTCACCTCTGGAAAGATCTGCCCATCTAACTCCCCACAAACATCCCCCTTCTTCTTCATGAAGAAAAAGGATGGTAAACTCCGCCCCTGCCAGGACTACCGGTACCTGAATGAACATATGATCCGCGATGCCTACCCCCTCCCTCTCATCTCTGACCTCGTCGATAAACTCAAAGGAGCCAACCTATTCACCAAGTTCGACATCCGATAGGGATACAACAATGTCCGCATTAAGGATGGCCACCAATGGAAGGCAGCCTTTATCACCCACAAGGGACTCTACGAACCGATGGTCATGTTTTTTGGGTTGAACAACTCCCCTTCCACGTTCCAACGCTTCATGAATGACTCGTTCAGAGACCTCATAGCCAAAGGATGGCTCGTTATCTACATGGACGATCTCCTCATCTTTTCCCCTGACGAACAAACCCATACTGAACGAACCCATCAAGTCCTCCAACGCATGCAAGAACTCGACCTCCACCTGAAACTCGAAAAGTGTTCCTTCGCTGCCTTGGAAGTCGAATACCTTGGGATGATTGTGAAACCTGGGCAGCTTGCCATGGATCCAGTCAAACTCAATGGTATCAGAACATGGCCCACTCCCCAGAAAGTCAGTGTTACACTCGGGCCGTGGTTAGGCAGCAAGCGTAGACTTCCAGTAAACAAGGGATAGGCTTAGCGAGTGGGGTCGAGGGTTCTGAGTCAAGCGTCAACAAAAGGGGATTCCTCTTGGTTCGACGGACAAGGACGGTCGTCAAGGGGATTCCTTGGACGATGGGGACGAAGGACCGCGGAGGGAAGAAGTCCCAAGGCAATAAGTCA
>QFEI01002107.1:7148-37280 GCA_003316145.1 Neoboletus magnificus | reverse complement strand
AACTCTCCACTTCCTTTCACCCACAGACCGACGGACAATCTGAGATTGTTAACAAGGAAGTTGGAAAATTCCTACGCATCTTCTGCTTTGATAAGCAAGAAGCATGGAGCGAATGGCTAGCCGTCGCTCAATTCAGTATAAGCTCTAAGACACATTTCGTGACTAAGAAGTCACCCTTCGAAGTCACACGATCGTATCAGCCGAGATTAGGAATTGAACCTATCTCATCCAATAAGGCACCGTCGGCACAAACCTTCGGTTCGGACATGGTGTCAACACTGGAATCAGTTAAAGAAAACCTAAAGACAGCGCAAGAGCGAATAAAGCTCAATGCGGATAAACATAGATCTGTACCACCGGAGTACAAGATTGGCCAACAAGTTTGGCTTTCCACCGAAAACCTACGCCTTACACGCGCTTCAAGAAAGCTCAGTGAAAGATGGCTAGGCCCTTTCGAGATTCTTTCGTTAGCAGGTCCTAACGCTATTAAATTAAAACTACCGAGATCTATGCAGATCCACCCCGTCGTGAATGTCTCACAAGTCAAACTGTACAAGGAACGGATGGAGGGACAAGCCTCGCACCGTCCAGGACCAGTCCAGGTCACAGAAGAAAGAGATAACGAATGGGAGGTCGATCACATTGTCGACTCTCGTTTTAAAAATAAAAAAATCGAATATCTAGTCCACTAGAAGGGCTACGATGACACAGATCGCACTTGGGAACCACGATCGAACCTCACCAATGCCGTGGGAGCGTTACGTGACTACCACTGTTCCCACCCTTCAGCGCCTAGAGCGGTGAACATCCCACCCGAGCAATTCCTGCTCCACTTTCAAAAACGGCCAGAGCCGTTAACCGAAATAACGAAAAAACAAACTCCTTTCAATCGTCTGGAATCCGATTCATAGAGAGGGGGTAGTGTTATGGTCCTACCGTCACAAGGTCTTTGCAAGACTTAGTCGTTTCCTTTTTTTTCTTATCTTATCTTATCTGATCACATGGCTGATCATCTAATCTAATCTTTCATCTTATCTATTAGTTTCACTTTCATACAGTCAAGACTCACGTCCTCTGACTTTAAACACTAAGGCTACGCCCTTAGAGACTCATCACCCACTTGGTGCCTTAATTAACCCTTTTATAGTTATATTGTTCTCACGTTCATTTCCGTGCTGTGCACGTCTTCTTTTCATTTCCGTCCTGTGCAAGGCTATGCCTCACAGCCCTTTTAATTTCCGTTTCTTCCCTTCCATTCTTCACAGCCTCGAAGGCTATACTTAATCTCCGCCTTGATGGCTCTCACGAAGGCAACCTTTGACCACTAGGGCACAGGGTATGACCATATACAACCACGTATCTATAGATTAGGTACAAACATGTACAAACCCTAGGATAGTATATAAACCCCAAGGGCTAGACGGATAATCTCCAGTCTAGTTCTCTTGGATTTTCCCCTTGAGTTCCACTCGAGAGCACTTTCGTGTTCACTACCCTTTCTTCTCTCCTAGTTGACTTGTGATTGCCTAGAGTCTTCCATTCGGAATTCTTGGGTGTTTCAGTACCTTTCATTTTTAGCAGGTAATATATCACAACATTCTCCATAAATGGCTGATATGGTCAATTGCCTTTATCTGATATATCAGTAAACAAGTAACACATCACACAACATACCTAGCAAACACAGGAATCAGCGTATGAGCGCCAGGGGTAGAATCGGAATGGTGCCATTCCTGCAAGGGCATTCAATATAAATATATCAGGGGGAACTTGGGTGATGTATCACAGCAGTGACTAGTGGTTCAAACAATACATCAGAAGAACCAGGCATCAGCACATGTGATATATCAGTAGAAACCGGTTTGGAACAAACCTACGAGCAGCGGCAATGTATCATGACCCCTACAACTGATATATTACTAGATCCTGAGCATTGGTGGCACATATGGTCCAGCCAAAGTAATGTATCACAGCAGCCGGGTGGACGTTGGTGCGTTTGATATTGATATATCAGTAGAATCTGGTCACATCAGGATCCTGCACTAGTAGCATGGAAGGGATGAATCAACACCATAACAGAAAAGCCACAGACCTTTCTACCATACACCAAGGTTTCTTCCATCGCTTCCTTGGTGACTACCTCACGATGCCCTCGGCTAAACCCAGCTCATTGGGAGTGCCAATTCCAATGTAACATTTTCAGACCCAACCAGCCTTTCAGTGTTCGTAAAATCAGCATTGGTCAATGAGGCTTAACTATGAGTTTCCCCAAGCATACTGCATATTGAATACAGGAAATCTCACTGAGGGCCCATTCCATAGCAAATTGCATGGTTGAGTGGGGGTAATGTATCACATTGGACTTGCTCCACCTAGTACAATTGATACATCAGCAGAATGAGCAAATCCAGGTTGCTGGACCAGTATACTGATATATCAGTCAATCCCTGTTGCAGTCAAGCGAGCATGTGTAATATAACGGGATGGTCCAATTGCTGCCAGCAGGATTGATATATCAGCAGAAATACGTTGCGTGCAGATGTATCACAAAGACATGGCCACTGTTAGCACAATTGATATATTAGTAGGTTCGCACATAAGTGGACTGCGTACGATGTATCATGTACAGCCATGCTACAGCTGCTAGTACATATAGTATATCACTGATATGATACTGCTGCAATGGGTGAACAGACAACAATTTAATATATCACTGGGGTGGTTGATATATCATAAATTACTACCCTCGGATGCACTCGAGCGCACTCGAGTCACTGGCATAGTATTGATATATCATTCGGTCGGTTTGATGTATCACAAATTACTGCTGACCTTGCTGGCATAGTGTTGATATATCATAATTTACTACTGAAGCACATGAGCACCCTCACTGGCATGGTGTTGATATATCATTTGGTCAGTTGATGTATCAGTTATGAAGTGGGTGGATCCATGTCTGATCCTAGCTTATTGATGTATGACATTTTTCATGGTACTACAATGGTATGATATATGGTTTCTACTGATACTGGTGCTAGAGGCGAGAAACGAGGATCGAATTATAATGAAACGATTCCGGTGGGGTGTTCAAATGTTCCATTACTAAAGGTCTGCCCAACTACGGTTGAGAGCCTTACGTGAGGAACTTGAAAGAGCTGACCTCCAAACTAAACACCGCATCTTCAAGTTCATTCGTTCTCTTCCAAACATCACTATGTCGACTGCGTTCGCCGTTGGTGACCCCGATTTTAAAACGATGAGCTCATCGACATTCATCCACACTCCTACATCGTATGATTACGCTGTTACCCACGTTCTTTTTCCCGTCGAGCTTCCCCTCAGGACAGCCTGCAACTCAGAGAATGATCTTTCACTGGTTCGTGCAGCGTGCGCCGCTGCCTATGTTTATAACGCACACGTCTATGGATCCTCCGAGCCTCGTTGGAATCACATCATAAAGATGCTAGACAACTTGCAAGCCTCCGTCCAGTCCGAACACCTGGATAGAGATCAAGTCATCTCCCAGCTGCATGGAATGCAAACAGGAGGTACACCCACAAGTTCTTTATTGACTCATGCTGACAATCTGTAGATATTCTTGCGTTTCTCATCCGGCCTCGACGTACTGCGATTATCCTCACGAAGCGGGAAAACTGTACCTTGTTCGAGTCATTTGAGATGTCCCCACGCAGTGATGCTGTAGAGAAGACGGTGGGGTCCCTGACATGCTCGTATCCTGGGTCGGCCGTCGAGATACCGAACGGGGTATTTAATGATGAGGACTCTCAGATCAAACTCGCCAATTTTCTCTCTCGCCCCGACGCTGTCGGCTCGGACCTTCCTCTCCCTCCCCCGGATCATCCGCAATACACTACCGTACTGCTGACTGGCATTTTGCAATGGGTCGGCCGCGCTGCTGACGTTCCTCGCATCATCAAACGAGTTCGCGACGCCGTCGTCCGGTGGCCCTCAGTCAAGGTTGTTTGGCGTCGCTCGTCTCTTTGGCTTCTAATCAGGGTAGCAATCCAGATTTCCGTTGATTGTTCTTCTCTTGGATGTGATTCCTACAAACGATTCACGTTGTTCTTCTTATGCACCCTCGCAACGAATCCGAACAATGCGAATCTTTCCAGTGATCTGCTTCATCTGATGTCATTAAAAATTCTCCGACGTCTAAGCAAGCTTCGCTCCTCTACCCCCGACAAGCTATCCGAAATGGCGCTGAAGACATGCACTTATCTTCGAGAGATCCTTGATGCCAGGTGGGGGCGGTTGAGTGCCTCCTCACCTCCATTCCGGAATCCTTCCGAGGAGGAACTCAGAAGCGACACACAACTCTCACTCTTGCATAGTCGCGAATACATTCGTAACGCTCTCGCTAACCGTGGCCGCGGACCCCCTTCTGCTTCCTTCCATCCTAGTCACCATCGCCGTGGCACTATCGGCGATTTCTTGTCTTCGAATGGGACTTATTTTGAGGAGGCGTATGATGCAGAGTCTGACGTTACTCTCTATGACGTCGAGCAATCCGTCGAACAGGGCCTTGATGATTGGCTCGCCAGTGTAACAAACCCGGAGGAGGCGTGCACGCGGCTCGGGATCCTGACGAATAAATATATGACAGAGGCTATCGAACGACGGGGTGTAAATCCAGAAGATCAATCCATCATGCTTCTGACTTTGATTGAGCTTTTCGTTGCACTCGACAAGCTAGCTGTGAAGGCGATTCCCATGCTCGCTGACTACTCCCCTGAAATCCCGATACCTCTCCTGGAGAACCTGCTCCTGCGCAAGGCAACAGGCCTCCATCGCCTTTCTCGTGTGTACCAGTATCTCTCTATGCGTCACTCCCAGTCACGTCCGGGGTGGGTGGTACTTTCGGATGAATTCACAGAAGACAGTTTCGCAGTCCGTTATTATGACCAATCTCTACCTCTTCAGCGACTCAAAGCTCGCATCGAACAAGATGTTATGGTCGCTGGACGTGCTGGCCTGGACCGGGAAGTTGCTAGTCTCGCATGTACCTATGATGGATACCAAGAAGCTCAGGAGCGACTATCTGGACGACGTCTAGTTGGGGGGGCAAAGGCCTCCACATCGCCGTTGCCCGTATCGCCATTACACGTCAAGGTTGTAGTGTTTGAGTTGCAGTGCCCTACGTGCCTTTGTATCTGGCGTTCCGTTGCCGCTCGAATTCTCTGTCACATTTTTCGTGATTATCATCACCCATCCAATCCAGAGTTGAAAGAAGACGATCTACTTGCGCATGTTCCTGTATTCCAACCCTACTTTGTCGAGCGTGAAATGCCACCGCTCTTCTTCCAGATCCGATGTGCTTGTTTTTATCCGGAAGCACAGTCACAAAACAGCCCAAAATTGCGTTATGTGATGCAATGGCCCCATCCCAAAATGCACCTTCCTGGCCCGGCACACAGGTTCACAATTTGGCGGAGAAGGAGGTGTTACAATAATTGGGGGCTTTCAAGAAATCTCGGATACGACGCTGAAAACAACACTCTAAGACAATGGGTAAATTCTACGTCTCACACCCCCAACGACATTTTGGCTGCCCAAGCGCGCTGTCCCACGGATTTCACTCTTGATGAATTCATTGCGTTTGGTCACTTGCGAAGTGGTGGTTCGCTTCAGTGGCTCGATATCCTGCGCGGGCTGCGGAGTAGAACTCTTAAAATCGGTAGTCATGACGTTCATTACATCCTCGCCCACGCGGTCTTTCAAGTCGGACCGTTCGATTTGAATGCAGGGACGTGGACATGGCACAAAGAGCTTCAAGACTCGTCCTTTTGCGACGCGCTTCTAAACGAGCTTGACAGTTTGTTCGTGGATGTCGGAGCTAGCTCGATCGACTCGGTGATGATGAATACCATTTCTCTTTTGCTCACTCGGGTGATCGCATCAAGCCCCAGTGATTGGATTTCGGAGCGAGCCATTGCACTTCTTCGGAGCGTGCGCAGGAAGACGTTCTGCTGGGTGCAGGAGCTATCATACAATATGGCAATGGCACCCATGAATGAAGAACGCAGGAGTCTGTTGCATATCATGGCTGCCACGTGTCGGAGCACATTTGACGTTGACCCTGCCATTCTCTGCAAGCTCTTCCGTTCTGCAGAGGATGTCGATGCCCTAGTTTCTTGTGCCTTCTTCATATACACACTCCATCCCGAGGGTATGTCTAATTCCTGAGCGTCGGGTACTTGCAACACTCACTAATATTAATTCTTCAGTCTTTGATGACACGTATTCACAATATTCAGCGCTGCTTCTCGAACGGGACTATCGTCTCTCTCTTACTGTCGAGGCGATCTTGAAGGATGCGATCCTCGCTGATGCATCAGACTATGGTATTGACCTAGCAGTTAGCAAGATTTTCACTAGTCACAAGCCAAGTCCATGCACATGGGACCAGCTTGAGGATCCGAACGGTCGTTGGCTTACATGCAAAACCAGAGTGACTCTAGCTCAACCTTCGCAAACGGTGTACCTTAACCTACTCAATGGGACGCTTCGACTGGATGGACAGCTGTTGGGTGGATTGCCGTGTGCAGTTAGGGACTCTCCAGAGCACCAACAAATTTTTCGTAATGTGCGTATTTTCTACATCTTCTGATGCTAACATGTGTCTCTAACCATCATTTGCAGCAAGGCTTTTTTGTCATACCATCCAATCTCCCAGGGATGGACTTCACAACCTTAGCCACGACGTCGAAACACAGGGTGTGTGTACCGATCCAGCATGACATGATCGTGATGGTTGAACTATGTTGCAGGTGCACTTTTCGCTACGAGGTGACAATCTGGTGGTTCGAGCACAATGCAGTCAAACGGATGAGATCCTCGAGTTGATTCCTTCAAGAAAACTACAGGGAGACATTCCGCCAGCGCTCGTCGAGAATCATGTCCATTGGTTGAATCTAACCACAGAGATCATTGAGATACGTCCTCTTGAGCAGCTCTGGGAACAATCGTCACAGAACTGGAGGATTTCCTGTGCATCTGGACAATATCGTATGTACAAGGGCAGTGAAACTCTTGTGGACACCCGAAGCCCGACATGGTCAACGGTTTCGAAGTGTTTCGAGCGTCTCAACATCGGGTACCCACCAAAAAATCTCTTAATTACTCTGTCCCCCATCGACTCGCCCCAATACGTACCAAGGCTACGATTGTCTGTCGCACTGCCTCGCTATGGGTTATCATTTTTCATCAATGAGGAGGGAGAGCTTGAGTCCCGTGACTTCCAGGCCATGGTTTACGACGAGAATCAATATATTGGGACACTGTTTGGTTTGGAGAACCTGCTCGTTCTCCGACAGAAAACCCACCTTCCGAAGGGACTTATCCACAGATGTGTCCTCATACCAAATGGCTTTCCCGACAGGCGTGACGATCATCGGGTCTCGGTTAACACCTGGAACCGCGAATTTATTAGACCAAACGATCCATTATACCACACCTATCATGTGGACACCGAACTAGGTTGCTTGATAGGGAATGGCAACCTGACGAGCACGCGATATCTTGCCTATTTGCATGCCATGACCAGTTCCCATAGGCCTGATCCATTGACAGGAAAAACAGGTGTTCAGGCAGCACTTTGTCTCCTACAATCGGCTGGGTGTCGGTCAGTCATGAAACAGAAAGCTCTCGACGGCAACAATGAATGGACTTCCACACCATATCCCCAAATCAACATTGCGCACAAGGAAATTCAACATAGTTATTACTGGAACGGCCGTTTGCATGGCCGTAAACGTCTCACTTTTTGGGATGAGAAGTGTGCTGCTCGACGAGCTGCACTCTTATTTTCGTGGTTTGCCACCGAACCAACCTCTACGCATGTCCCCGCCGAACCTGGTCTACTCATGGCACCCCCGACCTCGCTTCCACAATACATATCCAACGAGCGCGCGCCATTGCAAACCATGCTTGATCAGCTGCTTTCGAACCGACCCGCACCAGAACTCCCAGCCCGTAGCACTTTGCCTCGCGAGAGCCACAAGACATTGTCAGATGATATTCCCGAATTTGACAAGTTAGCCCCCTCTCTTCTGACGAATAAATCCGACTCTGTATTTCAACGGGAATACATCACTTGCCTCAACGCTAGTGCGCAACGTGTTCGCAAGGAATCTCGGACGACTCACAGCGTGGTAGGTGATCGCGCCGATGCACTTGAGAAATACTATGTGCAGTGCAGACTTAACTACTTGGATGCTCTGGGCATTCTCAAGGAGCGTCTGGGTCCAACAAGCAACCCAGACGAACGATTACTCGATCGATTCGGTCAATGGCCGCCGATCACGGCAGATGTGCTCTTGCGATACCTCGCATCCACGTCGCCGATCGACTCCCCTGGACAGTGGAAGAAATGCTTAGTATCTTTGGCTCTACTCCTTTTGGAGCTTCAGCGTTCCCGGAGATTGCTCCGATTTGCTCTGGATGGTCTCGAAGAAGAGTTCTTGAAGGAATTAGAAAATGAGGGATGTGATGGGTGGAGGGCTGAGGAGTACCCAGATTGGCTATTAATCCAGGTGTGCTTCAATTGTGTCCGAGCGGCTGCATGCGCTAATGTTGTTCCTTGCCCATGTCAGATCCAAGGAAACTTTTGTATTCGTCGCGCTCAGGCAGAAACCGCAATGGAGATGATGTCCCCAAAGTCTGGAGAAAACACCGTAATGCAGGTCAACATGGGCGAAGGGAAGTCGTCCGTGATCATTCCCATCACTGCTGCCGCTCTTGCCAACGGAAAGCAGCTTGTCCGTGTCATTGTCCCAAAAGCGTTGACGGTCCGGATGATCGAATTACTAGTCGCCCGCCTCGGCGGACTCGCCAACAGGCCAATATACCACCTGCCCTTCTCCCGTTCCCCCGAGTATAATCACAGAGGCGAGGTGGTCAGCCTTCAGATTGATGATCTACACAAGCTCATGTCTCGATGCATGGCCGAGCACGGAATTTTACTCATCCAGCCAGAGCACGTTGTGTCACTTAAGTTGATGAGCGTGGAGGAACAGATTCGTAAATGCAAACTTTCAGCCGACCCATTATTGAGGCTTCAGAAATTCATTTTCAAAAACATTACGACAGCCCTGCTGACGAATTTGGTGGGTATAGATAATTATGACGACGATCGTTGACTCAACTGACTGTTGAAGTCCAGCTGTCAGAAGGCAGCTTTGTAGGTAGTGTGTTTCGATGGCTCGGCCAGCCGCCAAACCACTCCAACAGAAAGGACGCCACTCATTCTGACCACAGTCACGAGCACAGTGGAGATGCTCATGGTGCTTCGGACAGCGCATCCAGGTGGCTGAGCCTTCAGAACTGGATTCATTCTCATGCCCGAGATATCCTGGACGAGAGCGACGACATCCTTCACCCCCGATTCCAAATGATTTACACTGTCGGCCTCCAGCAACGTATAGACGGGTACCCCGATCGATGGTCAATTACTCAACAGGTCCTCGGGCTCGTGAAGAAGCATGCAGATACCATTTCAAGATACGTCCCTGACTCCATGGAGTACGAACGCGGCCCACCTGGATCGTTTCCACACGTTCGCATCGCGCCAGCATCCGATGTTGGTCGAGATTTAATATCATTGATTGTGAAGGACGTGATGGATGGTCAAATTCCTAGTTTCGACTTTCAACATCTCTCCACAGAATTGCATCGTGCAATTTGGAGTTTCATATCCGATGAGAATATCCTCCAAGTCCCCGAAACAGCCAAGGTGGTGGAGAGGTATGCGAAGCAGTCTCATCAGAGTTATCTTTGGACCGGACTACTACTACTCCGTGGTCTCCTGGCCTCCAACATCCTCTTGTTTGCTCTTGCGGACTGGAGATGGCGTGTCAACTATGGCCTTATCTCGCAGCCTCAACACAGAAAATCTTCCAACCATTCCCTGACCCCCACAATGCTTGCTGTCCCGTACCGCGCAAAAGACGTGCCAGCACCCAACACTCAGTTCGGCCATCCGGATATTACTATCATACTTACATGCCTATCTTACTACTATGCTGGCCTCAGCGAGGAACAGCTGAGGGCTTCTTTCGAAATTCTGCTAGGGCAGGATGACCCATCCACGGAATATGCACTTTGGGTCAAAGAGTATGAGTACGGGCCAATGATGAACTCGCTGAAGAAACTCAGCGAAATCAACCTGAAGTCATCGGAGCAATGGGACAAGATCATATTCCCGCTTTTTTCCCGGAATAAAGAAGCCATAGATTTATACCTTTCGCGAGTAGCATTCCCGCAGGAAGCGAAGGAGTTTCCCTGGAAACTCTCTGGGTCCGCCTGGGATCTAGCAGAAAAGCGAAAAAAGGTTACAACTGGTGAGTGATCCCACTGTTAAGTTATTCCGCGTTTTTTGGTTCCGTCGCTGAATCAACTGTCAGGATTTTCGGGTACAGACGACGGGCGATGGCTGTTGCCTATGTCCATCAGACAGCGCGATCTCGATCATCAACAGGGAACCAATGCCAGGGTTCTCGCATATCTTCTTCAGCCCGAAAACGACTCTTATATGGTAACTCATGAAAATGGCGAACATTCGACCACACTTGGATTCCTCCGAATGGTAGTCAAGCAACAGCCAAATATTCATGTTTTGCTGGACGTTGGTGCACAAATCCTCGATTTAACCAATCGCCAAGTGGCCGAAACATGGCTCTACATCGCCCCTGATACCGCTGGCGCTATCTATTTCAGTGAGAATGACGAATTGATGGTACTCACGAGAAATGGAATCACTCAGTCGATGCTATCATCACCACCTTCTCAACGGTTAGATTGTTTCGTTGTCTACCTGGATCATGCACACACAAGGGGCACCGACATCAAAATCCCTATCGGGTCTCGAGCAGCCGTCACACTAGGACCCAAGGTCACAAAAGATCATCTGGTGCAAGGTCTGTTTCAGCAGTGCTAGCACCGTCATTCGATCGTTCAATCTGATGGTTTATGACTCCCAGGCTGCATGCGGATGCGCAAGCTGGGTCATGGTCACTCGGTCATGTTTTTTGCGCCGCCCGGGGTTGACCGGAGCATCCGTGCTGTGGCCGGCAAAAAAGATACGAACACCAGAGTCACCAACGTCGATATCTTACGCTGGACAATACACGAGACCTGGACAGATATTCAGCAGCGGGCTCCTTATTGGGCAAAACAAGGCATGGATCATAAATCGAGATATGCCGCTTGGTCCCGTTTTTGCAAAAATGAGCTCGGCCCGGACCAGCTATCGAATGCATGGCTCCAGCCAGAACTCAAATCACTCACCGATCTTTATGCACCCTTTGAAACTAAAAACGTCTCAAGCACGTTGTCGGAGCTGGACTCGGGCCTCCTCCAGCGCTGCAAAGACCTTGGGGTTCTTGTACTTCCCGATGCACAGTTGGAGGAAGAACATAAGCGGGAAGTCGACCGCGAGCGGGAGCGCGAACGAGAATTAGAGCTGCCTCCCGAGGCAAAACCGGCGGAACATCACCTTCATCCAGATGTCGTCAAATTCGTGAAGACCGGCGAGATTCCCTCATTGCGTTCAGGCAGTCCTTTCCGTCCCGTTTTCACAGCGCTCGAAAAGAGCTCTGCAGCTACTCACGACGCAGATGTTTGGAATCCATTCATCTTGGCGACAGCGGACTTCTGCAAGACGATCGATCCCGAGTCTACTCAAGGAACTATAGATCAATACCTTCGACCCGTCCAGTGGGTTCTCTCCCGTAGAAACTTGAAGGATCGCGACCAACTGCTCGTTCTGCTGAGTCCATTCGAAGCCGATCGCTTGATGCCAGACATCAGGGCTGGCGAACACGTCTACCTCCATGTATATGCACCCCGCACATCCCAACGCATGAAACCTTCGGACGATCTGAAACTCTATTCTATCCCACCTCTGCCCTCGGATTGGACTCCACCATGGGCTCTGATCGACCAGCTCAACGTGTTCGCCGGGCAGCTCTATCTCAGAGACTGTGAGTCGTACCTCAGGCTATGTCGTTTCCTCAACGTACCCACGGAAGACTCGCCGGACGATGCCGCAATCCGGCGGAATATGTTCAACATCCCCGGTAGTTTTGAAGAGAACGAAATCAGGTTCTCAAGTTCACCGCTTCCCGCTGTGTGGGCGCTACTCGCCATTCGGAACAGAGGGCGACCCTTCACATATACGCACATGGGCAAAATTCTTCAGGGGCAACTACTAGCAGAGGGAGACTTTGAGCAGTCTACATCGGTCGTGTTTGGTCACAGTTGATCGGATCTGCTACATGCCATGAGCAGTCACCGCACGACGCCACACCAGAAATATGCCCCCGCAGGGCGGCCTCGAAGCACGCTTGCTCTTTACTTTTGTGTCTTAGCGATGCATCATCGAGTACTTTCTGCATACCTATCATCACATGTACTGGAATCCGTGTATACTGTCATCTTTCATAGAAACACAGTGCCACTGGTTTGAATGGTATACATTGATTTCGTGATGCCACTTCTCAGATCTCAAGGCGGGTCTCTCATTGTGCGAGGGAAAGAAGTAGAAGTATCTTGACTGTTGGAGTCCGACAGCGCGATCACCCATTGGGCATTATCTTGCTGAGTTACCTTGACAACATTTCACGTGACGTTCGAACCATACTTTGCACATTTTTCTTGTTCGTTTCTTCTCCTCAGTTCGTTGAATCGTAACGACTGAGGTATATGTCTTGCATCCTACGATACATATGATAGCTCAGATAAATAGCTCTTGTCGTAACCGTCATTGACGTCGGCGTCAATGAATCAAAGAGTACTAACTACCTGGGGTTCGCGCAGGTCGAGAAGGACAATCTGTGTTAAGCTGTCATGCATATCTATTGGCAAGAAGCCACCATATTCATACTGTAGTTAGATCAGCTATTGGTTCTAGTGGTAGTCATCGGCTGAAATGTATGAGTTGTAACGGTTGAGGATAGAGAGACTGCATGAAGGATATGTAGAACAAGATGTGAGTATCGCGAATGACCAGATGCCGAGGACAAAACCACAAACGCTGCTAAAGGGAATAATACAAAGTCCACCAGAGAGTGTATGTGTCAGGAAGGATTCAGCGATGCAGCAATATGGGGATATACAACAGCGAGATCGTCTCCGGGTCTTATTTCCACTCCACATCGTCGTGCCTCTAATTGCAGGGCAACACACACTACTATCAATGGACCAAGATCTTCATTCTGGGCCTTTTGTCGAGGCTTGAGGAGATCGAATTTCTCGTGACCGAAGAGTATCCTAAATATCTCATGCAACGATGAAATGTGACGCTTCAACGAGTCTCTGCGCGACAGGCTGAATGGACCGACATCAGCAAAAACAGTTCAATTAAGGATGTAAATAATAAGACTCACGGCGGACACGGCCTTCCAAGTATCAAACAAATCCTGCATATATACTCCCTTCCATCAGAAGATCTCTTCCTCTTACGTGGGTTCTCACTGCCATCGGATACCCGCTTGTTGCCAGTGCACGGTTTACCATCTTGGTCCAGATCGCCTTGCTGTGGTTAAAGCATCAGGTGGTGAAATGTGTACTATACCTCGGACCTACCGCATCTGTGCACTCCTCCTGTCGCCGTTCATCGATACGATCCTCCAGATGGTCCTCGGAACATTTCCGTTTCATGGCTGAGCGACTCGTGGAACCCAATGATGACGATGTGGCCAGAGAACGGCTTGGAGGGTGGACAAAGGATCCACTTGGTGACGAGTATGCTGAACTTGATGTTGATGTTGATGTGCTCGAGCTCGGTGACACCATTTCCTGACCCATCCGTTTGTGCGGGGAGGGGGCTGGGTCAACGGTGTCGACTAGCGAGGATTGGCTTGCAGATTTCCCTCTATTCAACCCAGAAGGAGCGATAGCCTCAAAAACATGGCCTGTAATCTTCTCTGGCGACAGCACATCCGGGTATCTTTTAATGAATGCGAACAGAATGTCGAGGCAAATATCTCCGCGGCCAGGACATGCAGTGTTCGGGTTGTTGAAACAAGCATGAACTGTCGTATTCGTCTCTGGAGAATGGGAAGGGTCGTTCGACTGATCCCTGCGAAGACGCACTCCCGGGGAAACGGGAGCCGTATGAGACTCTTGATCGGTATGATGATTTTCTACATGGACATTTCCGAGCCCCCGGAGAGAACCCTCCATGGCGACGTCTTCCTGAGTGGCCGGCCGGTGAGGCTGAAGGCGCCGAACTTGCCGCTGAGCGAGCGCCGCCTCAGGTTGCGTAGGAAGCGGGGCATTAGATGCGAACGGAGTGGATTGCGCGCGGTGACCGGCGTCCTCGGAAACCAGGGGAGCGGTAGTACTAATAGCGTTTCCAACAGACATGTCATGGAAAGGGTAGCGCGTCACACCGAGATTAGTGGCATTCATCTGCGGGGCTGGATCCTTCATGGGTGATATGAAGCCTTCCCGCGAGTAGATGGTGTTATGGCTTTGGTAGTTCGCCACGTAGCAGACAACACCCGGGGCCGAGGGAGGGAATACAGGAAGGCTGGCATTGGGGGGAGAGACTAGTGGAGGGTGCGATGATCCTGGCAATGGGTACAAGCTGGGATAAACTCTCTTCTGTGCTGCGTCGAATGCAGCACTGGGAAGAGTTTTGGCGTACTGGGACGTGTCCAAACGCGTCGCCCTCGAAACCTCGACCAGATGTCCAGATGGCATGATCAGAATGCCAAAAGATAATAGGAGGAGCGTGGATAATGTCGCTCGAGGTGAAAGATCGGAAGCGGAGGTGACTCCGAAGGGAAAATGTCGACGGGCCGAATTTATAGGCAACAGTTGGAATCTGGAGTTAATGTGGTTAAACAATCATTGTTATCCGTACGATTAACGAACGCAACCATGCGCCAAAGCACCCCCAGGGAAAGCTTCCAGGCGTCATTTCATAATTTGGGGGACGTTTAGTATTCACCACAGCAAGTCTTTGGAGACCAACCACACGTTGTGTGACCTGTACCGTGACACCATTCGAACAGCGGATGGGTGAAAATGGAAATTCAGCTCAAATATATACTCAAATTTGTGAACCTACAATGGGCAGTGCTCCGGAACAAAGCGACACCGTCGCTTTGACCAACATTGACAGGACCTTTTCATCGACAAATTTGTATACCTGTCTTTCCACATTCTCTCGGAAGTTCAAACGGGGTATATCGAGACACGATTGGTTTGGGAGATTTGTTCGTTTGCGTTCGTGGACTGTTCGAAAGCAGCGCGCCCCCTCCGCAATGTACCGTGACATTTGAAACGATCGACGGAAGCAATTTGCCCACCTTGCGCTGACCGGACGAGCGAACAGCTCGTCGTCATGTCCCGCCCAACGGTCCCGCTAGAACCTGAGATGTGTTGACTTCCAGCAGAAAAGGACTCAAGGAAGCAACAGAGGAAAGCGGTACATGTTAAATCCAATGCCAAGAAAACATTAGCTTCCTGGACCTCCGGTGAAGGTCAAAGCACCTCGCGACTAGGCGATGTTGAGATTGACAAAGGACGTGACAAACAAACCCGCGGACGACGGGTCCGTCAGCCCCAACGTGTCGACGCCAAAGCTCGGAAGAATAGGTAGACCATAATTGTCTATATGCTCGAACGCCACCTTGACAGGCCTGCTGACTGTGTGTCTTCCTCGGGGTTAAGCACGCGTGCAGCATTTGAAACAAGCCAACGTATACGGTTCGCTCCGGTTTCCTCGCAGACCTCCACACGAGAACATGGACGTCTTCTCTCCACGCCCAGGAACATCCGTATCTCGTAGAACTGAGATGAATCTCCTCAACGCCAGAATAGCCCGTCACATGCGCCACTTTCGGTTGTCATGGACGCTTCCATTCAGCATGAACATCAACACAGACGGCAATAGCCTGAACCACCAGGTTAGTAGATTGCATCGCATCACAAAATGACTTACTTTAGTGCATTCCATATATAATACCTCAAAGTTCGCCAGGAGGGTGTAGAAGGGTGCGCAGTGCGGTAAAAAGAAGAGTAGTCGCCACCAAATGCAACTAGCAGCGAACGTTGCCGCCCCAAAACGCCTGCGACAGACTCGCGAATGATTTCATTGATCAGTCCGTCGGCAGGCCGAGCCTTGAACAGACGATCACCTTCTAACCCGTAGGGCTGGACCTTTGTTGATGCCTCGCTTTAGTCATCATACCCCGAGCTCAGAGGAAATCTAAACCTGACCACACACCCGACGAGACTTTGAGATATGCAAGAACTAATGACGATGGGAAATTTGAGAGATGTGCTATCTTGCATGATACCCGAATAAGCAGCAGCCCTGGAACCGATATATGGGTGAAACTTTCACTGGCAGACACTAGGACGACTAGACGACGACCGACCTCAATAGTGTTTCGTCTTGCCAAAGACACGATGCAGCGTGAACACGACCATCGGCAGGGAAATGGCCAGGTGTAGAAGTGGTGCACCGCACGCTCTGGTGAGAAGAAGGGGGAATACGGTGACATCCACACCGGAGAGATCGCTTATAACCTCGTTCTAGTATTTCACCCACAAGCCTGTATGTGGAGATCCGACGTGTGGAGCCTTCCACTCCGCCAAGGAATTGACACACTTTTGACAATGACAACGACAACGCAGGACCTTCGATTGCAAATCGCCCGTGTAGCAGCACCTCCATAATCGCGATTCGTGGAAATCCGAGGTGACGATGGCTGATCAGGTGCGGTGTGGTGTTCCACTGCGCCACGAGTCCTCCTGCTACTTGAACGTTATACTTGTGTTCCGACTGGGTGTTTCAAAACTTTGGGCCTGTTGTCAACACATTTGCATTTTGTCCATTTTCGGGAAGTTGAATTGTTCATAATCACGTGCTAGCGCACGCGTTTTTGTGCGACGTATAATCACAAACTTCTATACTCGTCGTATGGAGCAGTGCAGAGGCCATGTCCCCCCCGGAACTTAGATGAAGCTCAAGCGCTCACCCCCGATTGCAGTACACACCTTCCATCAGCAAAAGCTGTCAGTGGCGCTCGCTCACTCTAGGTGGCTCACACTTGCTGTCGCGGGAGCGCAAAATTCGGCATACGTCCAGCGTGCCTTGATGGTCCAACCCGCTTTGGGGCCTGTGAACATCACTTGGGATCAATACCCCGAGTGACCCCAGCGGTGGAAACCACCAGTTACTCTGGGACCCAGACCGTCGACAGACCAGTGGTGGTGTGGAAAGAAAGTCACTGATGGGACGAATGAATCACCAGCGTTTCTTCTCACGGGGCACCTACGTTGGCAAGGCAATTATACCCTGGGTACAGAAGTTTAGTGCGTTCGGATCACAGAACCGGGGACCGGGAGCGTGGAAGAGCACTGGTGCGGTACGACCGACTGTCTGTACAGTTCTGCACTGGTCTGAACCCGCGTTCATATGCGGGACACTCCGTGGGCACGCGCGAGTTGAGTAACGAGGTGAGCGTGGTTACAACGTGAGGACGACGTCGACGCTGACTATGGTTCTTACACGCCTGGATTCAGGTATCTTCCGTGATCCTAATTGATGTCAGTGCAGATGGTGCCCAGAGATACGACCTTCGAAACTCACGGTATGTACTCTGATAGTCAACGAGTGCGATAGGATGAGACGGACGACATCTCAGTATGCTTATGCATTGAACATAGACTTGGAGCATTAATCAAGAGTGTCTAGCATATCGTGTGGTCGTAACTTCCTCTGTCTCAGCCCCACCAGCCCTGGATTTGAAACAATCACTCAAGAAATACCAGACGAAGGCAGCAGGCAAGACGAACGGTCAACACGGTTGTCGACGACTACCAGCTTTTCAAGTGGACAGTAGTGTCGCCCATGCTTGCAGGAATATAGACCTCCACGAGGACCTGTGCCATATCTTCCTGGAGTAACCCCTCAACGCGTCTTGGCACATTTGGAGTTCGTCATTGCCGAGCCGACCTTGTAGTCTAACATCGAATGTAAGGCGACCCGGAAGGGATGGTTTGCCCAGGGTACACTCGCAGGCAACCGAAACTCGTCACATTTCTGCTTCGAGCTGAAAATGAGAGCATTGGACGCCGCACATGTCCTTGTGATCGGCGTGTTCGTTGATAGTAGTGACGACTTGGTGCGATGTGCTCACGATTCTGGTGAAAACCTTAACGGGGCGACGACGAGCAAGGGGGGTTAGTGAGTGTTTATGTGGTAGCCCTTCCCGCTGCGCATTTACCTCGAACAGCCTCACGTGCATGCGGTCGGAAACCGCCCAGCCGAGGCTGTCCCTTGACATATGTATGTCCTACACAATACTTGAATCCATCCCGGCGCTCGCCGGAAACCACCTGATCGACCTCGCGGGCAAGATTCTTATCAAGAAGACTTGAGCACTGATGGCTAGATAACACAGACTCTCGCGAGATCGACGAGATCCACCGGCAACACAGTGATTGTAACGTCCGATGAGCTCGGAAGCCTAGAGACCCAGACCACCAACGCTCAGGACCATGCTGAATAGCAAAAACCGCTCGTACCGCTGACAAAACGGATACAGTGTACCTAAGCATCCCTTGTCAATTCCTCGTGATTCGGACGCTCGGCCGACATAAAACAGAAAGGGGAAGAGCAGACAGTCGGAACATCCAGGCTCAAGTCTATCGACTTCTCAGATGAGTCAAGCAGATATGGGTGCATATGTTTAGATGCTTTTGACAGCTGGAGACCGATCAAGTATAAAGGTTGCGCGTGTTCTGCCGCAAGTGGCCGGTTATCGGCCCCGACCCGACCCGTAATGTTAATGAAGGATGAAAGTCGGTGCTTTGGGCGGCACGGATGATCTCTATGCCTGCTGCAGTCTTTAGACGTACCGCGATGGAGTTGCTCTACGGATCTTGGCGCCTCCGAGCCACTGTGCAATGCACCCGAGATCAGCGGCGGCACAAATATGGTTAAGACTGGCGGCTGATGCCTCAGGGTTTGCCTCGTGGCAGCGCATTATACATGCCGGTTACCAGAGCTGTCAGTCCCAAGACAAACGAAGTGGAGCATGGTGATCGGATCTAGGGAATGTGCGGTGTGGAGTGAGGTCATATCAGGTGTTACAGGGTAGAGAGAGTAGCATATGGATATTGTTCCCGCTAATGCCATCGGATTGTGATTAAATATACCCGCGAGCGAGCCTGGGTCGTGTGCCGGGTGTAGGCCGCGGGTTTGGATGAACCCGAGGCCTATGGACGCTCTATGTCCGCACCCTCCACAAGAGCAAAGGTACACGATAAATGCACTGCCGCCCGTTCAAACGTTCAAGCCCGTTCAGCGCCGCCGATCGTCGCACCGTCACCGCAGGCGATGGGATACACAGCGTAATGTGGCGGCAATCACAAAATATATCATAAAAGGGGTGGTTAGTCACGTGATTGGCGCTGTGAGGATGCGGGCCTAAGAGCCGGCAATTCCACTCTGCCTTAAAACCGTGGACATCTCTTCTCTTGGCGGCCCCACCAACTTGCAGCTCCTCCTCGCATGGGCTGATCTCTCCTTCATCCGCGCATCATATCCTCTGACCGCTCGTCTATTCCTTTCAGTGAACGCTGCAACCCTGGCACTCCTACGCCTGGCAGACGTATGTCACCCAGTCCACAAGCCTCTGTTCGATAACTACCCTTAAACCACCTATCTTTCTCAATCTCGAATCTTCCTCTTACACTTCTCCTACTCGTCATGAGTGCCGCATTCCGTATCTCATCTACACTTTGGGAAAGGATCCACCATTTTGCGTCCTTTCCCCAGACTGGAGGTCAGTTATTCGTTCTGTTCGTTTCGGTTTTCTCCTTTTTTGTGTGTTGCCCATCCTTTTGTCTGGGCGTTTCCTCCTGTCCGTGGACGGATCTGCCCCCCCTCAGCCCCGATTCTGAATTCGGGGTCTTCCGCGGACATCGGGCCGGGTGGACGAGTCACCCGACGTTGCTGATATTCTTTCAAACCCAAGGGTAGTGACACGTAGAACTGGGATTTATCGCTTTGAAACGTCTCGATCCCTACCCACTCCATGCCTTGCTTGATCGTTCTCGTGTTTCATGTGATACTGATATGACCTCATGTTACAGTGTCCCTCCGGCAGATGGTTCTCTTTGGTCAGCATCCCAGTCAAGGTACTCTTCTAAAAGCCAGTCAATTTTTAGTTGGTAAGTTTCCCTTCTTGAATTCGGCGCACTCGCCGTGTTGTTTTACCGTAACTAATGCACATTTCCTTCAAATCTTTCTTCTGCCACCGTTCATGCCACGTGATCTTAATGCAGAGGAGCTTCCGGTCCGCCTTGCTCACCGCGTCAAAGAGCTTGATGAACTTCCATATAACTTAAGCGACATGCCCTCCATACGTAAAGTTAAGAACTGGTACGCGCAGAGTTTCGAGGTGGGTTATTAACTCTTAATCCATTCACCCTGAAGTTTCTCGGATCTAAAGTTGTTAACATGATGTTTCATCATTGCCGCAGGAATTGATTAATTTCCCGGCCCTTTCCCTATCCCCTGCTGCCCGACAGTCACTATTTGCCCGGTCGGACAAGGAGGATATGAATATATACCTTCCACAAAGTGTCCCTAATCCGTCCCTTATCACCTCCTACCTTGATGGAGACGGCGCTGCCAGTGGCTTAGCATATGGTGAGAAGGAGGGCGTCGCGTACGGGAGCAAGGTCAGCAATGGAACCTACAAGGGGAACGGAAATGGTGGTGGGAATGGCAATGGGGTGTGTGGGCTTCGAAATGGGAACATCAAGCTGCGTGTTCCAGTCGAACGAAGGTTAGCGTCCTCGCTTTGCGATCTCCGTTTCTGATTCCCGCGGTCCCACATAGATACTACGCCAAGACCCCTTCCCACGCCTACCCACCAGAAGTCCACGATTACAACGCCCGATTCACAAAGACGCTGGAAGCTATCAAGCACAGACACGATCCCACCGTAACTACTGTTGCTCAGGGTGTGCTTGAGTGGCAGAGGGCAAGGGGAATTAAATCAGGTATGGGTGTGGGATTGCCCGCGTATGGGCAAGGCGGCGGCGAAGTGCAGGCGTGGTTGGATAGGTTTTATATGTCGCGCATCGGGATACGGTTCTTAATTGGACAACGTGAGTGTTTTATTCTATAGGTTTCGTTCGTCTTGTTGACTTGGGTTAAGATGTGGCATTGAATACCCAACAACCGCACAAGGATTATGTGGGCATTATTTGCACCCAAGCCGTGAGTTTTCTGAGTTATCTTCCCCTGTCGTTGATTGTCTCACGATAGCTTCCTGATATGCGTAATTTCGTATAACAGAACGTGCACGATATCCTGCAGGAAGCCATCGAGAACGCCCGGTTCGTCTGTGAAGAACATTATGCAATGTTCCGAGGACCTCCCGTGCAACTCATTTGCCCTTCCGACCTGACATTCGCACATGTGCCGGGGCATCTATCCCACATCATGTTCGAATTGCTCAAGAATTCTCTGAGAGCTGTCGTAGAGAGATTCGGGCCAGAGTACGAAGAACGGATGGCCGAAGGCTCGTCCTCGGGTGGGAGCAGTGGTGGATACCCCCCGATCAAAGTGATCGTGGTTGAGGGCAGAGAGGACATCACGATCAAGATCTCGGACGAGGGGGGTGGTATTCCGCGCAGTGCTATTCCACTGATTTGGACGTACATGTATACGACCATGGCAGGTCAAAGTATCGACCAGGACTTTCAGGTGAGGACAATTTTGATATGTTGGATTCGTGGGAGAAGAGTCGTGGACTGATCTTACCTGGACAGGCGGGCGACTTTCAAGCGCCGATGGCAGGCTTCGGATACGGCCTACCACTCTCTCGACTGGTGCGTCATCTAAAAGGTTCCTTTCACGTGTTGTAATCTCACTCGGGATCTGGTTTTGGTTCGGATAGTATGCGAGGTATTTTGGGGGCGATTTACGTCTTATCTCCATGGATGGTTTCGGCACGGATGTGTATATCCATCTAAACAAACTCTCGAGCAGTCGGGAGCCGTTGCCTTGATTAGGTCTGGGGCCAGGCAGACGTACTACACGTTTTGTCGTACCCGGCATCCTGCTGAAAAAGCAAGACGAGCAAGACGATTGCTCAGAAGCGGAAATAGCAGTGGGGCACGAATCTGTGGTACCCAGGTAACACAAGTACTGCAGTGTATGTACCTGTACCGTATCGGAGGAGATAAGGGCCGAGTCCTGTCTCTCTGTGTTATTTGCGTCGCCATTCGTTCCAGATTTTTGTAGTATCTTATTGTACCACGCTGAAGCTAATCTATGTATCACATAACGTGGTGACCCCTTCTCGACCCCTCATATTTGACATTGTTTGGCATGGCTGGCAACTGTAGTGCGACGCGGTTTCGTATGCATAGAATTGAGTGTAGCCATTTCAAGCTGATTGGCTTCGTGACATGGACTCGCCAAAACGTGCTGGATCGCCTTCCTCTTCCTCTGAAACGAAACGCATAAAGCTTACAGTTCCGTTAGGCCAGCAATCACAAGGCGCTTCCCCCGTTGACCCCGAAAATGCACCCGGAAAGCGCTCAGAACTCGACCCCATCCAAGGCGGCGAGACTGGTAACATACCCAACGACCCAGACGGTGGAGGAGGTGGAACGGGTGGAGAAGTCGCCTCGGGAGAAGTGCGGGTGCTAAAGGAGGGCGAGGGGGAAGAGGATGCCGGCGACGTGTCGATGGGTGAGGTCGTCGATGAAGACGCCGAGTCGGGGGACGAAGGCGACGACGAAGACCCCGCACAACTCGAAGCGACGCGGTTGAAGCTCGAGGAACAAGCCCGAAAATATCTCGCAGCACAGACGCACGACGTCATCATCCCTTCTTATTCGGCTTGGTTCGACATGTCGGCCATTCATCCCGTGGAGCGTCGTGCGCTCCCAGAGTTTTTCAATTCGAGGAATCGGTCCAAGACGCCTTCGATTTACAAAGAGTACCGCGACTTTATGATTAACACGTATCGTCTTCGGCCGACAGAGTATTTGACGGTGACGGCCTGTAGACGAAACTTGGCTGGCGATGTCTGTGCCATTATGCGCGTCCACGCGTTCCTCGAGCAGTGGGGGCTCATCAACTATCAGGTGCGGTTTTTTTTGCAATCTCGATGTCTTCTTATGTGTGCCGACCAATTGGTTTTGTAAGATCGACCCAGAACAACGACCGGCGGCACTTGTTCCTCCATTCACGGGCCATTTCCGCGTTATCCTCGACACTCCCCGTGGTCTTCAGTCTCTCCACCCTGGAACACGCCCTTCTAGCACACACCTCGGTGCCAATGGCGTACCAAAAAATCAGATAGCGTCTGGATCGCTTAGTGCTACATCCGCTATCCTCAGTTCCACCGCAACATCTGCTTCCCTCGAACTCCGCAACTCCATCTACCAAACCACCTCCAAGGCTTCCCGAGAACTGAAACCCGCCGAAGCCAAAACACTCGCAAACGGCATCTCCTCGAATGCCAAAGGAAACATGTCGTACCAATGTGATACCTGCGGGACCGACTGTACTGCACTACGGTATCACAGTCTGAAAGTCAAAGAATTCGAGCTCTGTGCCTCGTGTTATCTCGATGGGCGGTTCCCTTCCACCATGTTCAGCGGCGACTTTGTCAAATTGTCCGCTGCACCACCTGGCGTTGGCCATGGTGCAGATGAAGAATGGACGGATCAGGAGGTGTTGTTACTTCTGGAGGGCATTGAGATGTATGATGACGATTGGACCGCCATCGAGGATCACGTCGGGACGCGCACGGCACAACAATGTATACGCAAATTCCTCTCGTTACCGATCGAAGACCCGTATGTCGCAGCGGAAGGGGATCAAGGGCCGCTCAGATACGGGAGGATCCCGTTCGAGCAGGCGGATAATCCTGTCATGAGCGTGGTGGCGTTCCTCGCTGGCGTGGTGAACCCCGCTATTGCCGCAGAAGCAGCCAAGACAGCGATGCACGTTCTCGCCGAGGGTGGTGCGCCAATCGAAGACGAAACCAAAAAACAGGGGGAAATCAAGGAGGGTGCGGACGGCGGGAAAGTCGAGGGTGGAGACGCGATGCAACAAGACCCCCCGGAAGTGCTGGCCGTGCCACCAAATGGTGAATCATCGGCCAAGAACGGTACGCCTGGTCCGCAGGGAACCGACATGGTCGTTGACCAGCCTGCAGAGTCGACCAAGCCTGCGTCAAAGATCCCTCATTCCCAAGTAGCGCGCGCTGCCGGACTTGCTCTCAAATCGTCGGCGCGTGCTGCATCGGCGCTCGCGGATGCGGAGGACGCAACGATTCGAAGCACGCTTGCGTCGTTGATCAAGCTGACGTTGACCAAATTGGAACTAAAGATGACCGCGTTTGAGGAACTAGAAGAGCTCCTCGAGGAAGAACGAAAAGGTCTGGAGAGCACACGCATGGCGCTCGTTAATGAGCGGGTGAACCTCAAACGGATGTTGGACGGGGTCAGAGCCGAGTTGGGCAAGAACGCCAATCTTGGTACGACCAGTCAGGGTACGCCAGTGAGTGAAGTACCATCGGGGACACCGATCGAAGGGGAGGTGGGCCCGGTGGGCGATGGTAGTTTTGCGCAGCTGGGTTGAAACGGGAGCGGTGTTTGAGAACGTGCTATGATTATTTTCTGCTATTGCAATTTTGTTGTTTTGCTTACTGGTGATGCTCTTTCCTACTACACGCTCTAAAGTACGTTCGTCGCTTCGAATCGCCTATACAACTAGACTCGTTTTGGCGGCCGCTGTTGCTTGTCTCGAGTTCATGTCATGGTCACGATCTGGGTAATTCAGTGGAGTTCGTGGGGTCAGTGTGCACAAGAATTTTACTACATTGCAAGCTCGGAACACTTCCTCCTGACTGTGGGCTGGCGACCTGAGTCAACTACACCCGATCTCCGCCACATACGATTTAGGTACTTCCATTCCCGACGAGTCACTGGTATACTGGTATACAGTTAGGATACATCTAACGTCATAATTCCATGGCATTTTCGTCAAAGAGCTGCCTCGCAAGATTGTTCGCCTCCGCCTCACTCAAATTGACCCCTTCCTTCAGAGTTTTCTCAACAGCCTCCTGCTTGAGAGACCTTTGCAGACCACGCAGGAGAAGTTCCTTTGCCCGCCTCCCCATGAATACGAACCATCGATTCGCATCCTCGGGACAATGCACTTGTGGTGCCGTCTCGAGGCGTTCCATAAACCCGATGAGGAGCCCCTGGATCTTCTGCGCAGACTCCTTGTACTTTCTCTCGTGTTCTTCGTCTTCGCCTTGCAATACCGTGATGCATGCGTGCTCAGGGAAGCACATGCCTTGGAGCACTTTGTCAGCTTTGTGCTCGTCCCACCAATCCTCCATCCGCTTTGTCTTCCCGAGTCCGGTGACGATGAGCATCTTGTGTACCTGCTTTTGACAAATGTATTCGTAGAATAGGCGATAGTTGGCCTCCACGGCCCTCGTGACCCTGCTTCCAACCATGCACAGCATTACGAGGTGGATACCTCTAGCATCTATGGCGAGTTGAACGAGTTGGTACATGTGTCGGATGGCGGTTTGGTAGATTTCGAGATCGAGATACGGGTCTCTGGGGCCAATGATGTAGAAAATACGAATGTCCCTAGATTGGAGGGTGGTATCGATGACCGTGACTGCCATGGTTTCGCGGTCATAGTCTGTGAGTGGCTTTATGATGGTATCGCCAGCGATGAGGTTGATCACCCTGCCCGCGGCGACACCTGGCTCCCCGCAGACGATGATGTTGGTGGTCTTCGCACCAGGCGGGTGGCGAGGGAGCTGAGCGATACGCTCGGCTTCGCTGGGTTCGGGGAGAGAATCCGGGTCACCAGCAGGTGGTCTCGGTTGGTCATCTGAGGGGCTCTCTCCATGTCGGCCGAGCACGTCGATGTCCCGCAGTATATACCCCTCCAGCTTGGATTCTGCCTCACTCAACCGCTCCAAGCTCCCTGGAACACTGTTCTTGTCATTCGTCTGCTCGTCTCCCTCCTCATCCACCTCATTGCGCGCAAGGTGGACCCGGACGTATTTCAATGGACCAATTTCTTCGAGGTAGATAATGAGAGGACGTTGGGGCTCATCACCACCAGGAGGTTCGAAGCTGCAACGGAGGACCGCCTTCCAGAGCTTTCTTTCTATATGTTTGATAGGGAGGGAGATGCGAACAAAGTTGTTGGTGAAGGAGAAGTGCGATCGATAGTTGTAGTCTCTGATCCTGTCCACGTAGTTCTTGCGGAAGTCATCTTCAGGAATTTCGTAGGATACTAGGAATTGGGATGGCGAAGATGCGAGGAAGCCCGTGGGGGTGTATGAAAGGGTACTCTCATCGCCCTCGACTGACTCTGGAGCTGGATCAGGAGCTGGATCGAGGGCTGGATCGGGGGCTAGACTCGTGTCCGCCATCTCGACATCTTCACGCTGAGGGATGGTATAGTACCAAGCGAAGAGGGTTTGGTCAGGGTATTTCATGATGATCTTGTGTTGTAGCTCTTCATATGCGACGTCGTCTATCCCATAGGTGGGAGGCATGGTAACGCTCAGTATACCCAATAGAGAGTACGCCTTGTCTTCCACCTTAGTCGTTTCTCTCTTGGCCGCCCAGAACATTCTTTGAGATATGGTCACGTCTTGTGGAATTTTACCGGATCGAAGAATCTCGGGACTGATTCCCGTGCACTCTGCGATGGGCTCTATCAAATCCTCCCGAGTACCGATGAAATCCCAGTGTTTCGTAAAGAACTTGAGGACTTTAGGTGCGATCAGCTCTTGTAGTGTCCAACCCCGCGTAAACCAATCGCTCTTGGTGAACTCGGAGAGGTCGCTGACGTCGTGCAGGTAGGCATAGCAGGCTTCTGACTTTTGATACCACCTGTACATCGAGTTGATCGCCTCGCTGAGCTCTGTGCTGTTGCTCTTATCGATGCAACAGGTATCCAACCAAACGTAGCCGAGCCCATCCTGCACCGCCTGGGCGCAGGAACCTAAGATCTTCTCGTAGCCTTTACCCTTACCTTGAGTGCGCATTTGGTCTGCGATGTCGGTGAAGAGAACCTCTTCCGATTCATCGCCCCATCGATGGGATACGATCGCGTATCGAAAACGACGGTCGTGTAACAGCTCTAGCTGTTTCGACTTGGAATTAAGAAGACGCATGCTCCTGTGAGGACCGTTGGGACGGGGTTCTGAAGGGCCTCCAACGACGACGCGACATACTTTTGAAGACACGGTCAGGGAGTCTTTGTCTGTCACTTCTGTTTCGATTGAATGCAAATCTGTTGGCGAGAGGGTATTAGCACTCCGAGATAAGCGGGTCAGAGTCGTCGTAGTAACACATACCTCGATCGGAATGAGAGGGATGTAGGCTATAGACGATCGAGGGAGTCCAGATTATGGACGATTATATGAACAGGGAACATGAGGGCAAGCGCTTGCTCGCACTGCCACCACCATCAGGACAGTTATTCCATTTTAAACATGGCTGACGGGCTGTCATCAGGCTATACTATCTGCGGCTAAGTATAGCAACTCTGGAGAAAACAAGTAAAACATACTTTTATTACACGACAGCTCGGTTCAAAATCCGGAGTCGAGGCAGTTGCAGGCAGCGCAGTCGGACCTTCCGGGCATCCTCACTGCCCTTGAAGCTTGAAGCTTGACAGTGTTGACACTCGGAGGCGGTGAGCCCAGAAACAGGCACGCAGTGTGTCAACGAGCAGAGTCATTAAAAAGCTCACACGGTTACCGGTATTCGGAAACATATGGGCAATTCCTGCCGACAATGGAGAACTTCGTACCCAGCCGTCAGATCGCTAGCGGAACAATGATGGCCCTACCACGCCAGATGTCCACGCACATGACTTGTGGATCAAACACCAGAACAAGGTTATAAGTGGCCCACTTCGTTGTGGATGTCACTCTCTGTTTTACTCTGTTCCCCTTCTCCTACCATATCGTTCAGCTGGTGCCCCTCTTTTCCACCTGGCCAATCCCTGGAATTGCGATCATTTCCATGTTTTCAGTGCGCTCCTTGCAAGAAAATACACTCTTGGAGTGGTTAGTCATTCTCCAATCGTTCTAGTGCCTGCTAGCGCACGGTGAACCTGTGTATCGGATTCAGGTTTGAACGTGCAGGACAGCACGTTTGTAAAATTTCATGCCGTCGCTATTTTCGTACGCGCGACATGGAGGTCGGGTGTGTCGTCTCTTCAGATAACTTCATGGTGTTACGCTGAAATTAGCCATCGATGGAGGTCCTGCTCATCTTCTCGACACTGTATGCGTAGAGTGCTCTCCAAAGATGGGCCAATCGAGAGAACATCGTTGTCTATTTGGTATACTTTGGCCCGCCCGTGACATTCTGGTCCGGGAAGGAGTCCGCGGGTCTGCGCAAGTGTTGAGATGGTCTCGCCACCATTGCTTGCAGCTGCTAGTGGCCACGACCATACTTACTTCTACCGTGCCTTGTACGTTTTCTATGGACTCCCTCTTGATGAACTTTGGGATACTATGTCTGGAATTCTCTAGAGTAAGTCGTTCTAGTACGATACAATCCAATGCGCTCACCTAGTAATTCAGGCTGGAGGTATGCGCCATCCGGATGGATGCTCATCCAAATGTGAAAGCCTTGACGATAACTGAAAGTGGTGCGTGCGACAGGCTAATCTGGTGTCGAGAAGATTCATCCCGATTCCAGGAAATATACATACTCTTGAGCGCAAAAAGAAACCCTCCGTGTTTTCGTGAGTCTGCGCGGAAACCAGAGCAACTCGTATGTATTGGCTTGCGTGTTGCAGTGGATGATGTACGAAGGCATCACCTTAAGAGAATCCGAGTCAGCAAGTCAGTCAGATTGGCGTTCGACAATATAGACGCGAATTGTGGCCTACCTGCTCATCATAGCGGGGTTTGGACGTGTTGGAGCCGTCGATCGCGTCGTCACAAGGTATATTTGTCACAACCTTGTCAATTCCGCCATTGCCCAGTCACGACGCGGTTTGACCTTCACCGAGGGTCCAGGAGGCTAGCACTTTCGTGACGTTAGATCCAACATGCACTGCTTATCCCGCCGAAAGTCGCCACATCTCTTGCAGGATCATTCGGCACCCATAACGACGGGCTGTTTTCTCCATCGGTCAGCACGAGGTGGGTGAACTGTTTCCGTCGATCGTTTCATGTGTCACGGTACATTGCGAGGGGGATATGCTGCCTTCAAGCAGTCCTCAGATTTAAATGAACGGATCTCCCAGATCAGTTGTGTCTCGACATAACCCATTGAATTTAAACTTCCGAAACAAGGTGGAAAGATGGGCATACAAATTTGTCGATGAAAAGGTCCCACAAGTGTCGGTCAAAGCGACACCGTTGCTTTGTTCCGGAGCATCGCCCGTTGTAGGTCCACAAATTTAGGTATATACTTGAACTGAATTTCCATTTTCATCCATCCACTGTTCGACCGGTGTTACAGTACCGGTCACATTACGCGTATTTGGATTCCACAGACTTGCTGTGACAGATGGCCTAATCTCCTCCCTCCCAAATTACGAAATGATGCCCGGAACCCTCCCCCGAGGGTGCTTCGGTATACGGGCGTCACCCGTTAACCGTACGGACAACTATGATTGTTTAATCATATTGATCCCAGATTCCAACCGCTATCTATAAATGTGGCTTGTTGACATTTTTCCCTTCAGAGTCACCTCTGCTTCTCATCCTTCACCTCGAGGGATATTATCAACCTCTTCCTGTTATCGCTCGACATTCTGATTATGTCGTCTGGACATCTGGTCGAGGCTTCGGGAGCGACGTGTTTGGACGCGTCTCCATATGCCAACGTTCTTCCAAGTGCGACATTGGGCGTAGCACAGAAGAGAGTTTATCCCAGCTTGTACCCATTGCCGGGATCGTCACACCCTCCATTAATCTTTCCTCCCAATTCCACCCTTCCTGCATCCCCCCCTCCGGCCCCGGGTCCGTATAACGTGGGTGTTGCCTACTACGCGGGGAATTACCAAGGCCACAACACCATCTACTCCCAGGCAGGCTTCGTGTCACCCAC
>QFEI01002085.1:0-16372 GCA_003316145.1 Neoboletus magnificus | reverse complement strand
CCCCCCTGTTGCTAGTCTGCCGATATCCTCTGTGCTCAGTCCCGCTGTCTCGGGATCGTCAACTGCTGTTTGGAGCACGCTCTTGTGACTAGGAGGCACACTCTCGCCAGGTGTCGTTCTTGTCCTCCGCCCATTACCGCTTCAACACACCATAGATGAATGGTACATCAAGGCGGAGCAATTCCACTCCCAATGGAACCACTCCCAAATGCTCTCCACCTGCAATTCCCCCTCCTCCTCCAAAACCTCCACCCGATTCTTCCATACCCCAACACACACACCAAAAGACCCAAATGCCATGGACATTGATGTTGTCCAAATTCCCAAACTGACCCCTGAGGAACGGAAATGCTGCTTTGACCTCAAACTCTGCTTCCACTGCAAGAAACCAGGGCATGGATTGTCCAACTGCCCCACCTTCCCCTCAAATCCCAGGCCCAAAGTTAGACAAGTAGTCAAAGAAATTCCAGAGCTAAAAGACATGGAAGATGATGATGAAGAAGGAGTGGCAAGGATTGCCTTCTCCACTGAGGAGGATTTTTAGAAAGGAGATGTTCTTCAACGCAACGATCTTCTAATGTAACATGCACCCCTGTAATAGTATCTGCTACCCCCAAAGCTATGCAAATTCCTATACAATTGATCACCCCCTCACACACATTGAAAGCCGTCGAAACCTGAGCTCTCATTGACAGCAGTGCAGACATCTCCTGCATCAACTGGCAGTTTGTCTGGAAACACTCCCTCCCTACCACAAAACTCGATGTACCAATCAAGGTACAAAATGTCGACCAAACATCGAACAAGAACGGAGAAATCCGTTTCACCTGCTTCTTCTATCTCGACATTGGAGGAATCATACAGTCCCACCTCTTCCATGTCATGTTATGCAGCTGAGAAAACATGATCCTTGATGTACCCTGGCTCCACAGCACCAACCCTATCATCGATTGGGCCTGCCAAACCCTTGACATCCCCTCCTCCTGCAACCAATCCAAGGACCTATACGCCACCTACTTCCTTGACCAACAACAATACAACTCCCACTTCTGAAAACCCACTCCTCCACGACACGTCAATGTGGACACTGTTTATAACGCATGACTTATGGAATACCTCAGACACTGCTCCCCAGACAACTATATCTCTGCCACCAGACACAATCGCCATGCGTTCCAAATCATCTGAGGAGATGCAAAATGCTTCCTTCAGAATACCCCTGCCATTGCCAGACTCACCACAGCAACCGAGTTGGCCATGGCTGCTGAACAAACCAAACTAAAAGCCACTCTTTCCAAAGAATACAAGGACTTCGCTAATGTCTTCACCAAGGAATCTGCAGACCATCTCCCCCCATCCTGACCCTATGACCACGAGATCAATCTCAATGACACATTCACTCCAAAGATTGGAAAGATATATCCACTCTCCCCAGACAAGATCAAAGCCACTGAAGATTTTCTAAATGAAAACCTTGCCTCTGGGAAGATCCGCCCATCCAACTCCCCGCAAGCATCCCCCTTCTTCTTTGTGAAGAAAAAGGATGGCAAGCTCTGCCCCTGCCAGGACTATTGGTACCTGAATGAACACACAATCTGTGATGCCTACCCCCTCCCCCTCGTCTCTGATCTCGTCGACAAGCTCAAAGGAGCTAACCTATTCACCAAGTTTGACATCCGATGAGGATACAACAACGTCTGCATTAAGGATGGCCACCAATGGAAGGTGGCCTTCATTACCCACAAGGGACTCTACAAGCCAACAGTCATGTTCTTTAGGTTGAACAACTCCCTCTCCACATTCCAGCATTTCATGAATGACTCGTTCAGGGACCTCATAGCTGAAGAATGGCTCGTCATCTACATGGACGACCTCCTCATCTTCTCCCCTGATGAGCAAACCCATACTGAGCGAACCTGCCAAGTCCTCCAACACATGCAGGAGCTCAATCTCCATCTAAAACTTGAGAAATGTTCCTTTGCTACCTCAGAAGTAGAATATCTTGGGATGATCGTGAAACCCAGGCAGCTTGCCATGGACCCAGTTAAACTTGATGGTATCAGAACATGGCCCACCCCCTAGAAAGTCAGGGAAGTTTGATTCTTCCTAGGCTTTGCCAATTTTTACCAATGATTCATCCCTGACTACTCCAATGTCGCTTGACCCCTCCTTGACCTTACCAAAAAGGACCATCGCTGGGAATGGACCACTTCCTGCCAACAGTCCTTTGATTCCCTGAAAAACCTCTTCCTGTCAAAACCCATCCTTCAACTCCCTGATCTCTCTAAACTCTTTGCCATTGCCACAGACACCTCCAAGTATGCCTCTGGTGCAGTCCTTCTCCAGACTGATCCTAACGAAGAATGCCACCCATGTTCCTACCTCTCCCAATTCTTCTCCCCCACCAAACGGAACTACGACATCTATGATAAAGAACTCCTTGCTGTCATCTGGGCATTAAAAGCATGGCAACACTATCTCAGAGGCTCCCTCTTTCCCATACAAACATTCACTGACCACAAAAACCTTACTTACTTCCGCCAACCCCAGAACCTCAATCGTTGTCAAGCCCGATGGCTCCTCAACCTTGCCGACTTCAAACTAAAACTTATCCATGTCCCTGGAAAGCTCCTTGTCCTCCCCAATGCCCTCTCTTGTCGCCCTGACCTCCACCTGGACAACACTGATGACAACACCTCCACCACCCTCCTCCCTAACTCTCTCTTTGTCAATTTCATTGACACCGCCCTCCATGATCACATCTGCTCCCTCTCCCAATCCAACCCCCTTGTCCTTCAACACCTTCAGTCCACTCTGGAACCTGACCTCCCAGCAGCATTCTGCTCACGCTTATCTGATTGGGAGATCACTGACAATATTCTCACCTTCAAAGGTCATGTCTACATTCCCCCAGGGGACGACCTATGTTGCTCTATTGTACAAAGATGTCAGGACCACCCCACTGCTGGCCACCCTAGTTACCTCAAAACCTGCCAACTCGTCACTGCCGAGTTTTGGTGGCCAGGCCTCGCCCACTTCATTTGCAAGTTTGTCGAAGGATGCGCATCCTGTCAGCAAGCAAAAATGAATACACACCCCACCACCACCCTGCTTATCCCCATCCCCTCTTCCGCCTCTTGCCCCTTCCAACAGATCTCATGTGATCTCATCACCAATCTCCCGCTTTCATCTGGCTTTGACTCCTTTTTGGTTGTGGTTGACCATGGACTTACAAAGGGGGTAATTCTCTGCCCCACTAAGAAAACCATTTCCGCTGAAAGGATCGCATTCCTCTTCTTTCACAAAGTCCACCTCCACTTCAGGCTATACGACAAAATCATCGCCAATCATGGCCCCCAATTCGCCTTCTCCTTTGCCAAAAAACTTGGATGCCTCCTTCACTACGACCTGTCTCTCTTCACCACCTACCACCCCCAAACCAACAGAGAAACTGAACAGGTAAACCAAGAAGTCAAGACCTATCTCTGCATCTTCTGTGGTGCCAACCCTGGTTCCTGGGCCAATTCCATCTCCCACGCCGAATTCACACACAATCACCGACCCCACTCTGTTACTGGCCAATCCCCATTCTCTCTCATAATGGGCTATGAACCCCAGGCCCTCCCCACCATATTCCCTATCTCCGACCTCCCAGCAGTCGAACTCCGACTCTCCTCCCTTCAGAAAGCTCAAGATGAGACCCTAGCTGCCCATAACCTAGCCCGACAAGTCATGAAATCTCACAATCACCACTCATTCACCCTCTTCCAACTAGGAGACAAGGTTTGGCTAGAAGCCAAAAATCTGAAATAATTCGTCACTAACCCAAAATTCGCTCCTAAACGGGAAGGACTCTTCACAATCACAAAGGTTCTGTCACCAATTACCTACCAACTCCACCTCCCAAAGACCTGGAAGATTCATCCAGTATTCCACACCTCCCTTCTATCTCCCTACTGAGAAAATGACGTCCCCAGCCCAAACTTCCCTGCGGCACCACCTGACCTTATCAACAGAGAAAAAGAATACGAAATTGAGCAGATATTACGCCACTGAGGACCTGCTCAACACTGCATGTACCTGATCTGATGGAAAGGATATTCAGCCGAAGAAGACTCCTGGGTATTGGAATCAGATCTCAAACATTCAAAGACCATCCTTGCCAACTATAAAAACTGTCACCCTTCTGCTTTCCCCCCTCAGAAAATCTCTTTGTCCTAAACCACTATGTCCACTGAACAAGCCACCATTTTCACCCCTCCTGTTTTCACTTCCCTCTCTCCTGCCTTAATTACTGTTACTACTGTTACTGAATCTGTTCCTTCTTTCCCCCCTTCCTCCACTGTCACCTCCCCAGGCTGAACCTCCACTGCCCTTCCCAAACCCACTCCTGTCGTCTCAACTACCATCATGTCAGTTGATGTTCCCACCTATGCCCATCGTCTCCGTGATGAACTCCTTGACCACGACTCTCTCTTAAAACTGTGTAACCACCTTCATGACCCCTGATTAATCATTCCTCTCCAAGCCCACTGTGACATGGCATCCCTCCTCTGGGCTCTTCACCAAGCCTACCTACAAAATGAATGCCTGGGAAACCTCCTCCACCTTGCTTCCTCCGACGAAAGTATAGGTAATCGGACCAACCTCCTTCAGGAAGTTTACCAGAACATGGAAGGCAGCCTCATGACAGCCTTCAGGCAACTTGACATGCTCCCCTTCCTAGATGATATCGATCGTTACCTCCGTGACCTATATTCCGCTGCATCTCCTCATCCAGTGACAACCCCCTCTGCCTCCTCATCTCCTCTCAATTCTGATGAGGACTTTGCCCTTCGATAAATGGAGCTTTGGCACGAAGTCCACACCCTAGGCATCCTCAATGGAGAGTACACCACTGTCCCCCTTCCTCCCCATCATCCATGATACCACGAAGTGTGCTTCATATGCCACTGCCTTGGCCACAAGAGGAAGGACTGTCGATACTACGAATGTCCTACCTGTTTGCTATTCACACCCAGACACCCCCAGAAGTTCTGTCCAAACCACCACTCCCCTCCCTCCTCATCATCCTCATCCTTCTCCCAACAATCCAGGTCATCATGCTCATACACCCCACTCCCCATCCCTCCTCCCTCTCATCCACGAAGAAACCCTCCCACCACCCATGGAAACAGGCGTAACTGTCACTCAGGATGTCGCCACACCTCCCCAGATCCCATCTCTGACTATGGTGATGATGTCTGGGATGACACCGCCTACACGAATGTCATGGAATCGCCAGGATATTCGTACAGAGACTTTTAGTAAGGACTCACTCACCCTTCTTCAGTGCTTCAGGGATAGCCCAGGGGTATTGTTATGTATTGTTATGTTTTCCTTTTCTTTTTCCGCTACTTTCTCAGACTTATCTTTCTTTTCACTCAATTACTCATTCCATCCTCATCACCATCCGTTTCTCTCGCATCCTTCATAATCGAGTTTACATCCTCCATATAGCCTCGTACTCATCTCCACTTCATTCTCTCCCTTGTACCCACACCAACCCTAAACTACTCCAAGTTATACTTGAACTCAACATTGATACCATGTAACAATAAGCTAGATCTTACCTTTCTACCTGTATATGATCTCCTCTTCTCGTCTCGAAACCTCAACAGGCTTGAGCATTTTTCAAAGTCCCTTCTCATTCTTGACCCTTGAACTATCGCCCTGGGACTCCCTTCTCTTGCGGTCCCTCATCTCCATCGTTCAAGGAATCCCCTTGATGACCGTTCTTGTCCGTTGTACCAAGAGGAACCCCCCTTGTCAACATTTGACTCAGAACCCTTGACCCTACATGTTGAGCCCCCTCTCTGTCAATCAAAGGTCTACGTTCGCAGCCTAACCATGGACCGAGCGTAACAAATCCCAACGCCATGGACATCAACATAGTCTAAGTCAGGAAGCTTACTCCAGATGAGCAGAAAAGGTGCATTGAGAAAGGGTTATGCTTCTGCTGTAGAAAAAGCAGACACGTAAGCACCACATGCCCCACCTTCCCATTGATTCTCTTCTCCCTGAAAAATCCCAGAAGGTCTGACAAGTTGTCAAGGAAGATCTTCCAAAGTTGGAGGAGATAGAAGATGACGAGGAAGAGGACAGAATGGTCCAGAAAGTAACCTTTTCCATGGATTTTTGAAATGGGAAGCTCCTCCGATGCAGAACTTCCCTAGAGATGTGTGTGCTATAACTGTACCTACCACCCCATCCATGCAAATCCCAGTCCAATTGGTATTCCCTATGCACACCATGAAAGCCATCGACACCTGAGCCCTGATCAACAGCAGAGCCACCATCTGCTGCATAGACCGCAACTTTGTTGCGAAAAACAACATTCCCACTGAGAAACTTGGAGAACCTATTGTTGCCTGGAACATTGACTACTCCTCGAACAAGAGCAGAATCATTGACCAGACTGCTATCCTCTTTGTCAACATCGAAGGAATAGCTATGAAAGTAACCTTCCATGTCATGCACCTAGGACAAAGCAACATGATCCTAGGACTCCCCTGGCTTAAAGCTGCCAACCCCCGGATTGACTGGGCAAAGCATACCTTGTCCATCAATGAATCCCTTGACCAGTCAAAGGAGCTCTATTCCTCCTTCTCCGCAGACACAGACCACCACAACTCCCACTTCCGGAGACCATCTGTCTGTCCCCCTCAACACACCCATGTGAATGCAATAACTGATGAACATCTCTTCCAATACAACCAATGGGAGAAGGAATCCGCATACCTCACCCGAGCCAATGACAACTGGACCCTGTATCGAGCAATCTGATTTGGAACCTGCTTATCCCTCCTTGGTTCCCCCCTCATCGCCAAGCTCACCACCACCACGGAGCTCACCATTGCCTCTGAGAAAGCCAAATCAAAGGTTACCCTACCCCCAGAATACTTTCAATTTGCATCCATATTTTCGAAAGAAGCAATGGACCACGTCCCACCATCCAGGCCCTATGATCATGAAATCCACCTCGATGAATCTTTTACTCCAACAGTCAAAAAACTCTATCCCCTCTCCCCAGACAAACGAAAGGCAACTGAAGCTTTCCTTGACGAAAACATTCAATGTGGAAAGATCTGCCCCTCCAATTTCTCACAAGCCTTGCCCTTCTTCTTTGTCAAAAAAAAGAATGGAGACCTTCACCCATGCCAGGATTACTGGTACCTTAATGAACATACAGTCCAGGATGCCTATCCCCTACCCCTTGTTTCCAACCTCATTGACAAACTGAGAGATGCCAAGGTCTTCACCAAGTTTGATATCCAATGGAGTTACAACAATGTCCAGATCAAAGACGGACACCAATGGAAAGCCACCTTTATCACCCACAAAGGCCTCTATGAACCCACGGTCATGTTCTTTGGCTTGACAAACTCCCCTGCCACCTTCCAGTGATTCATGAATGATTCCTTCCAAGATATGATCTCTGAAAGATGGCTTGTCATCTATATGGACGATCTCCTCATCACATCCCCAGATCAAAAGACCCATGAAGAACAGACCAAACAGGTCCTACAACGCATGACTGAACTTGACCTGCACTTGAAACTAGAGAAGTGCTTCTTCAATGTAGAAGAGGTCGACTACCTTGGAATGATCCTCCGTCCCGAATGACTCACCATGGACCCTGTCAAACTTGAAGGGATCACGTCCTGGCCCACCCCACAGAAAGTAAGGGATGTCCAATCCTTCCTAGGATTTACAAATTTCTACCACTGGTTTATTCTGGAATACTCCAACATTGCCCGGCCCCTCATCGACCTCACCAAGATGACCACCCCCTGGAACTGGTCCCAATCCTGCCAGCTTGCCTTCGACTCACTGAAGAAGCTATTCCTATTGAAACCCATTCTTCACCTTGCGGGTTTCTCCTCCCCCTTTGCCATTGTCACAGATGCCTCAAAATTTGTGTCCAAAGCCATCCTCCTCCAAGCAGATGCCAATGGAGAATGGCATCCTTGCTCCTACCTCTCCCAGTCGTTCTTCCCTGCAGAATGAAACTACAACATCTATGACTGAGAGCTATTGGCTGTAATCCATGCATTGAAATCCTGGAGACACTATCTGCACGGATCTGCCTTTCCAATCCAAGTCTTTACGGATCATAAAAACCTCACATACTTCTGGTCCCCTCAAAACCTCAACTGCCATTAATGCTGATGGATGCTTGACCTTGCAGATCTCGAGCTTAAAATAATCCATGGTCCCAGAACCCAACTTGCAGGGCCAGATGCCCTCTCCTGCCAACCAGATCTCCTTCTGCTGAATGACAAAGACAACAAAGGAATTACCCTCCTTCTCCCATCTGTGTTTATTAACACCATCGACACTGCTCTCCATGATATGGTAGTGTCCACCTCCCAAGGTGACCCTCTAGTTCTCCAACACCTTCAATCCATGAATGAAGACATTCTGGCCGCATTCTGCTCCCGCCTCGCAGATTGGCAGTACTCTGATGGACTCCTCCTCTACAAAGGATGGATCTACATCCCTGCCACTGGAACCCTCCATCATGACATCCTCTGCCACTGCCATGACCATGAAACTGCCAGACACTCCAGTTTCTTGAAAACTCACCAACTCATCTCTGCAGAATTTTGGTGGCCTGGCCTGGCCACCTATGTCTGGAACTACGTTGAGGGTTGCGCTACCTGCCAACCAAACAAGGCAAACACACACCCAACCTCACCCCCACTCCACCCTATTCCCTCCACTGCATCCTGCCCATTTCAACAGATCTCCTGTGATCTGATCATGGACCTTCCCCTGTCTGACAGCTTCAATTCCCTCTTGGTTGTGGTTGACCAAGGCCTTAGTAAGGGGGTAATTCTCTGCCCCACTAAGAAAACCATCACCGTGGAAGGAATAGCAGATCTTTTCTTCCACAAGGTTTTCCTCCACTTCCGACTTTTTGACAAGGTCATCTCTAACTGAGGCCCCCAGTTCACCTCCGCCTTTGCCAAGGGACTCGGAAGAATCCTGAGTTATGACCTCTCTCTGTCCACCGCTTATCACCCTCAGACTGACAGAGAGACCAAAAGTGTCAGCCAGGAGATTGAAACCTACCTCTGGATCTTCTGCAAAAGCAATCCGACTACCTGGACACAAAAGATTTCCCATGCAGAATTTGCCCACAACCACCAGCCCCACTCCATTACCCATCAGTCACCCTTCTATCTCATTATGGGATATGAACCCTGTGCCCTACCCTCACTGATCCCAGATTTGAATATTCCTGCCATAGAGGACCATCTAAAACACCTATCCGCCACTAGAAATGAAGCCTTGGCTGCTCATGAGCTAGCCCGCCAGACCATGGCCTTCCGCTCCCACCACCCTTTCCAACCTTTTAAGAAAGGTGATAAAGTCTGGCTCAAGGCAAGGAACCTGAAGTGTTCCATTGCCAATCCCAAGTTTGCATCCAAGAAAAAAGGACCTTTTACCATTATCGCAGTCCTCTCTCCCATTACCTACAAACTCTGCCTCCCAGTGACCTGGAAGATCCACCCAGTCTTCCATGCCTTGCTCCTATCTCCTTACCACGAAAACCTGGTCCATGGACCCAATTTCCCAGCTCCACCACCAGACCTTGTTGGCGGAGAGGTGGAATATGAAATCAAAAGATCCTTCATCACAAGGGCACCCCATCATGCCACCAGTACCTGATCCAATGGACAGAGTACTCCACAGAAGAAGACTCCTGGATTCTGGAACAGGATCTCAAAAATGCCAAGGCTGTCTTTGCCAACTATAAGAAGGCCCACCCATCCACCTTCTAGACATCCCGATCCACCTTCAAGTTATGACCAACTACTCCTCAGTTACTGCTATATTTCATTCTACTCCTTCAGACACTTCTTTGCTTGATTTCGAATCTTCAGTTCCCCTTCTATTCTTTCAGTAGCTACTGTTGACAAAGTCTCTCCTCCACTTCTGAGCCACCCCCACACTCTGCCAGATATACGACAGAACCCACCCAATCATGAGTCCACCCAACTGGATTCATGTACCCTCCTATATGAGAGGGACTCTGATGGTCCCCCCTCTCTACTGTCCAGTTGGAGCCCTTCCCCCATGGCTGAAGAGAATGTTCCCACCTCGGTTGCTAATCTGGAGGGAGCAGTTTCAGCCATCGATATACCACAAGCTGCCCACCGACTCTGGGATGACTTCCCAGATGAATCTGTCATCAGCAGATTTTGATCCTGCCTCAGAGATATATGCCTTGCTATCCCCATCTCCACCCACCTCGACATGGGCTCTCTGCTCTACTCCCTCTACAAGGCATACATGCAAACCTGTTGCATCAAAAACCTCGCCCTCGCCACCACCATTAACGCCCAAACTCTGCTTCCGCTGCAGGAAACCTGGACATGGATCATCCAACTGCCCGACCTTCCCCTCAAACCCCAAATCCAAGGTTAGGCAAGTAGCCAAAGAAATCCTGGAGCTGAAAGACGTGGAAGATGATGATGAAGAAGGTGTGGCAAGGATTGCCTTCTCCACTGAGGAGGATTTTTAGAAAGGAGACGTTCTTCGACGCAACAATCTTCTAATGTGACATGTGCCCCTGTAATAGTATCTGCTACCCCCAAAGCTATGTGAATCCCTATACAATTGATCACCCCCTCACACATGTTGAAAGCCGTCGAAACCTGAGCTCTCATTGACAGCAGTGCAGACATCTCCTGCATTGACTGGCAGTTTGTCTGGAAACACTCCCTCCCTACCACAAAACTTGACGTACCAATCAAGGTACGAAACGTCAACCAAACCTTGAACAAAAACGGAGAAATCTGCTTCACCTGCTCTCTCTATCTCAACATTGGAGGAATTATACAATCCCACCTCTTCCATGTCATGTCATGCGGCCGAGAGAACGTGATCCTTGGCGTACCTTGGCTTCACAGCACCAACCCCATCATTGACTGGGTTCACCAAACCCTCAACATCCCCTCTTCCTGTGACCAATCCAAAGACTTATATGCCACCTACTCCCTCGACCAACAGAGACATGACTCCCACTTCCGAAAACCTACTCCCCCACAACATGGCAATGTAGATACTGTAGATGACACACGACTTGTGGAATACCTTGGACATCACTTCCCTGACGACTATATCTCCACTGCCAGACACAATTGCCATGCGTTCTGGAACATCCGAGGAGATGCAAAACACTTCCTTCAGAACACCCCTGCAGTTGCCATGCTCACCACAGCAACTGAGTTAGCCATGGCCGCTGAACAAGCCAAACCAAAGGCCACTCTTCCTAAAGAATACAAAGATTTCACCAATGTCTTCACCAAGGAATCTGTGGACCATCTCCCCCCATCCCGACCCTATGACCACAAGATCAACCTGTTACAACTCTTTTCTTTTCCTTCGCATGTTCCTCTCTTCTGCTAGTCACATGCTCCTCTTACCTTTCACTCTTCACTTCATCACTGTGATCACTTGGATCACACTTCTATTTCACTGGACCTTCTTACCGAGCTGTCGGAACCCCATTCGATACCTTTCCCATCTACGCATGACTCCGGATAACCCTTCGCCCCAATGCCCTCATGATGTCATTCCTCAGTCATCCTGTATTATTACCCTTTTTCCTTGCTCCACTTTCCTCCTTTAGGTTCCTTTCCATCATATATAAATCTGCTGTAATGCATCCGATGTCTTTAGCTTTGACCTACTTAGATCTTAGCCAATATACCTCGTTACTTGGAATCCCTGCACTTCTAAGGTCCTCGTCTTACCTTTGAGTGGACGCTTCCTTGAATCCTTGATCCAGATCGTTGTCCGGATACCTTGTCAACGGTCCGCCACGCCCGGACTTACCTTCAAACCCTTGACCCGGACTGTCGTCTGGTTATCTTGTCATTAGTCCGCTGTGTCCGGACTTCTACCTGCGAATCCTTACACAGAGTGCGGATACTGGCCTATAAGCCCAGTCCCTAGTCCATTGTCACTTAGTCGCCTCACCCCCTTGTCTTTCTAAGTCTACGCTCGATCCTACCTGGACCAAGCATAATACAACCTTGATGATACATTTACTCTAAAGATTGGGAAGATATACCCACTCTCCCCAGATGAGATTAAAGCCACCAAAGATTTCCTAGACGAAAACCTCACCTCTGGAAAGATCTGCCCATCCAACTCCCCACAAGCATCCCCTTTCTTCTTCATGAAGAAAAAGGATGGCAAACTCTGCCCCTGCCAGGACTACTGGTACCTGAATAAACACATGATCTGCGATGCCTACCCCCTCCCCCTCATCTCCGATCTCGTCGACAAGCTCAAAGGAGCTAACCTATTCATCAAGTTCAATGTCTGATGGGGATACAACAACGTCCACATTAAGGATGGCCACCAATGGAAGGCAGCCTTTATTACCCACAAAGGACTCTACAAACCAACGGTCATGTTCTTTGGGTTGAACAACTCCCCCTCCACATTTCAACGCTTCATGAATGACTCATTCAAGGACCTTATAGCTGAAGGATGGCTTGTCATTTACATGGACGACCTCCTTATCTTCTCCCCCGATGAACAGACCCACACTGAGCGAACCTGCCGAGTCTTCCAACGCATGAAGGAGCTCAACCTCCACCTGAAACTCGAGAAGTGTTCCTTTGCCACCTCAGAAGTCGAATACCTTGGGATGATTGTAAAACCCAGACAACTCGCCATGGACCCAATCAAACTCAATGGTATCAGAACCTGGCCCACCCCCTAGAAAGTCAGGGAAGTTTGATCTTTCCTAGGCTTCACCAATTTCTACCGACAATTCATCCCTGACTACTCCAATGTTGCTTGACCCCTCCTTGACCTTACCAAAAAAGACCACCGCTGGAAATGGACCGCCACTTGCCAGCAGTCCTTCAATTCCCTAAAACAACTCTTCCTATCAAAACCCGTTCTCCAACTCCCCAACCTTTCCAAATCCTTTGCCATTGCCACAGATGCCTCCAAGTATGCCTTGGGCGCGGTCCTCCTCCAGACTGATCCTAACAGAGAATGGCATCCATGCTCCTACCTCTCCCAATCATTTTTCCCTACCAAATGAAACTACAGCATCTATGACAGAGAACTCCTTGCTGTCATCTGGGCATTGAAGACATGGCAACACTACCTCCGAGGCTCCCCCTTTCCCATACAAACGTCCACCGACCACAAAAACCTCACCTACTTCTGCCAGCCACAAAATCTCAATTGTCGACAAGTCCGATGGCTTCTCAACCTTGCTGACTTTGAGCTGAAGCTTATTCATGTACCTGGAAAACTCCTCGTCCTCCCAGACACCCTCTCTCGTCACCCCAATCTCCACCCAGATGATGCCAATGACAACACCTCCACCACCCTCCTCCCCAACTCTCTCTTTGTCAATCTCATCGACACCACCCTCCATGATCACATCCAATCCCTCTCCAAATACGACCCCCTCGTTCTCCAGCACCTTCAATCCACTCTGGAATCTGACCTCCTGGCAGCATTCCGTTCTTGCCTATCTGATTGGAAAATCACCAATGGTGTCCTCACCTTCAAAGGCCGTGTTTATATTCCCCCAGGCGGTGACTTATGTCGCTCTATTGTGCAATGATGTCATGACCATCCCACCGCTGGCCACCCTGGCTACCTGAAAACCTGCCAACTCATTGCTGCCAAGTTTTGGTGGCCAGGCCTCGCCCACTTCGTTCACAAATTCATAGAAGGATGTGCACCCTGCCAGCAGGCAAAGACAAACACACACCCCACCCCCCCCCTGCTTATCCCCATTCCCTCCTCTGCCTCCCGCCCCTTCCAACAGATCTCATGCGATCTTATCACTGACCTCCCACTTTCATCTGGCTTTAACTTCCTTTTGGTCGTGGTCGACCATGGGCTTACAAAGGGGGTAATTCTCTGCCCAACTAAGAAATCCATCTCCACTGAAAGAATCGCATCTCTCTTCTTCCACAAAGTCTATCTTTGCTTCAGACTATATGACAAGATCATCTCCGATCGTGGCCTCCAGTTTGCTTTCACCTTTGCCAAAGAACTCGGATGCCTCCTCCACTACAACTTATCCCTCTCCACCGCCTACCATCCCCAAACTGACGGAGAAACTGAACAGGTAAACCAAGAAGTCAAAACTTATCTCCACATCTTTTGTGGCACCAACCCTGGTTCCTGGACTGACTCTATCTCCCATGCCAAATTCGCACACAATCACCACCCCCACTCTGTTACTGGTCAATCTCCATTCTTTCTCATGATGGGCTACAAACTCCGCGCCCTCCCCACCATATTCCCTATCTCTGACCTTCCAGCAGTTGAACTTCAACTCTTCTCTCTTCAAAAGGCTCAAGATGAAGCCCTAGCTGCCCATGACCTAGCCTGACAAGTCATGAACTCCCGCAACCACCACTCGTTCACTCCTTTCCAACTAGGAGACAAGGTTTGGCTAGAAGCCAAAAATTTGAAACGCTCTGTCACTAACCCGAAACTCGCCCCCAAACGGAAAGGATCTTTCACAATCACGAAAGTCCTATCACTGATTACCTACCAACTCCGCCTCCCAAAAACCTGGAAGATTCACCCAGTATTTCATGCTTTCCTTCTATCTCCCTACTGAGAAAACAACATCCACGGCCCAAACTTCCCTGCGCCACCACCTGACCTCATCGATGGAGAAAAAGAATATGAAATTGAGCAGATATTATGCCACCATGGACCTGCTCAATGCCACATGTACCTGATCTGATGGAAAGGATATTCAGCTGAAGAAGACTCCTGGGTATTGGAATCGGATCTCAAACATTCAAAGATTGTCCTCACCAACTATAAAAACCATCACCCATCCACCTTTCCTCCCCAGAAAACTTCCTCGCCTTAAATCACTATGTCTACCAAACAAATCTCCAACTCCATCTCTTCCCTTTCTCTTTCTCCTTCTACTATTACCGTTACCTCGATTATCAATACTATTCCTTCGTCTCCCCCTTCTTCCACTGTTGCCTCCCCAGGCTGGACCTCCTCCATCCTCCCTGAACTCACCACCTCCACCACCATCATGTCCATTGATGTCCCCACCTATGCCCATCGTCTCTGTGACGAACTCCTCAACCACAAATCCCTCTTGAGGATGCAAAACCATCTCCACAACCCCAGGCTAATCATTCCCCTCCAAACCCATTGTGACATGGCCTCTCCTCTCTGGGCCCTCCATCATGCGTATCTCCAAAATGAACACCTTGGGAACTTACTCCATCTCGCCTCCTCCAATGAGAGTATAGGCAACCGGGTCAACCTCCTCTGAGAGGTCTACCAGAACATCGAGGGCAGCCTCATGACAGCCCTAGAGCAACTTGATATGCCCCCCTACCTCAACGACCTCGACTGCTACCTCAAGGACCTATTTGCCACCACACCACCACACCCCTTGACTCCCCCTTCTGCTTCCTCCTCCCCTCTCAATTCAGAGAAAGACTTTGCCTCTCAATGAGCCGAACTCTGGCATGAGGTTCGCACCTTGGGCACTCTCAATGGAGAATATACCACTATCCCCCTTCCTCCCCACCATCTGTGTTACCACGACACATGCTTCGTGTGCCACCACCTTGGCCACAAGAAGAAGGACTGCTGATATTATAAATGTCCCATCTGTTCACTATTCACACCCAGACATCCCTAGAGATTCTGCCCAAACCATCGCTCCCCTCCCTCATCATCATCCTCCTCCTCCTCCCAACAGTCCAGGTTGTCACACTCCTACACTTCACTCCCCATCTCCCCTCCATCTCACCCATGAAGAAACCCCCCTGCCCCTCGTGAAACCAGATGAAACCGTCACTCAGGATGGCAACACACCTCCCCTGACCCCATCTCCAATTATGGTGATGACGTCTGGGATGATACCGCATATGCAAACATCACCAGGTCGTTGGAATACTCATATAGGGACTTCTAGTAGGCACTCTGTATCCTTCTTCGGTGCTTCAGGAATAGACTGGGGGTAATGTTACGTTTTCTCCTATCTCTTTTCCTTTCCATTGTTTTTTCATGGACTTATCTTTCTTTTTGCTTGATTACTCACCCCATCCTTGTCACCATCCATTTCTCTTGCACCCTTCATAATCAAGCTTACATCCTCCATACAGCTTTGTATTCATTTCTGTTTCATTTTCTCTTGTACACATGCCTACCCTAAACTACTTCGAGTCATACAGTGACTCCAAAAAGCGTTACAACAACTAACCCCAAACCGGGGTGCGAAGCGCCCCGCAATCACCTGTGGGAATTACACTTCACTTTGGTGAGACCAAACAAAGTACAAACCCCT